>JBBPTT010000212.1:0-31259 GCA_038094175.1 Boletellus aff. lepidospora
CGCTGACCCCGCCCAGACAGCCGAGCGCACCCCGCTCATCCGCCCGTCCGACGACATCCCCTCGCACGTACCCCCGCCTCCTCCCCCCGGCCCTCCTCACGCCCTCCCCCCCCCTGCAGCTCACAGCCCCGCGTGATCGACCACCAGAAGCTCAAGGAGCGACTCGGCTCCGTCGTGCGCTCCAAGGAAGGGTCCGTCTCTCCCGCTCTCCCCCCCGTCCCGCCCCTCAGTCCTCTGCAGGAAGATGGTCAACGTGAACGCCCACTTTCCATTCCGCCCCGACCCTTCGATCCCGTCCTCGCGCAACGTCTCCGGCGGCACCCTCTCCAGCAGCCGCGCTGCATCGCCGTCCCCTCCCCACCAGCCCCAAGAGTCGTCCTCGACCGCGTCCTTGCCCCTCGAGGGCGAAGACGTCCCGCATTACCTCCCCCTTGCAGTCCATCCGCCCGCGCCGATTCTCAACGTCCGCCTCGTCAAGTCGGCGCGCTTCGTCCAGAGCACACGCGGCCGCGCCCAGCGCAGCAATGGCCACACGCAGGCAGAGCTCCATGACCAACACGCTCCCCCCACCCATCTCGCCACCTCGGAGGACCACCCACCGACACACGTGAGTTCTTTTTCTCCCCCCGTGACCATCACGAACCTCGCCTTGTTTCACACTCCAAGCTTCCTGTCAACCCAGAAGCGCCACCCTGTCCCGAGGACTTTGACATTCACGATGCAGGCGCCGTGGCACGTTCATGGGGAGACTGACCACAACCACCACTTCTTCCCCCGTCTCTATCACGCTCATTTCCGGACCTTGCCATACGTGCTCCCTTCTATAGCACAACCCCTCTTTTTTAGCAGTCCTGTTATCTCCACGAGGCCCCATTTTCACAACTTTATCATCTCTCCCTGTCGGATCTGGTCGTTGCGTAGCTTCCTTCCGGATATGTTGTCCTCTACTCCTGTGCCTACCACATATCTCATCATGCTGCGAACCTTGCGCCCATCACTTACACACCCATCTGCTACACATTCATATCAGGTGCGCGGAAATTTCCTCCCGCAATTTCAAACCCCAAACTTGGGGCTTGCACGCAGTCCCCAACCTTAAACGACTGACAAGTCTCGTCGTGCGTGTGCTCAGCATTTCCCATCAAGCATGTGTCCTGTTCTCTCTCGTGTCTCACCTCCTCGACATGGACCTTGTTGCGGTGGTCGTTTTCAAGTGAACGCACCCGTCCAGCCGCCAAGCCGATTCTCCCATCGGGTCCATCAGACCAACAGTTTGATCTGGACAGCCATTGTTCCTGCGGGTCAATTCAATCTGTTGCCGTCCGGGACGCGTTTCGTCAGAAACGGGGACATGTCACATTCCAATGGATTCCCGCGGTTTACGCACGTGTTTCCGCGCTGCCTTCCACTCGCGAGGGTAGCTGCTGCGCGATGGTTCGGAGCACAGAGATAGGACACATGCACATCATTCCAATCAAGAGGGTGGTGGCGCCCAAGCGGACCATAAAGGACATATTGTGAGGTGGTGCTGCGTCACGATGCGCAGTCGGTCGTACGCGTCCAGGCGACTAAAACCGGAACGCCCAGCGCGCACGTGCGCCTCGCCATGGCTCCAGTCGCGGAGCTGTCACCCCAGCGGATCCCTCTGTCAGACAGCCAACGTGCGATTGGCTGGCGTGATGAGACGGATTGTGTCCAGTCTGTCGACGAGGGCAGGATGGACATTCCTGTCGGGTCGTTCGAGCATGGCACAGCACCACCATCGTGCGCGCGCCACCCTCCTGTTTGTCTACCAACATACGAGCGACGAATGTAGACCATATGCCACGCTGGACATCCAGGTTGTGTTGATATTGTAAATTCGTCCGCGTGAAGATCGCTCGCATGCAACTTTAGGATGTAACGCCTTGGCGGCCAATCCTGCTGGCAGCCATGAGACCCTAACCCTGGGCGAATGTGCGTGCGCCGGGCGGTAGATCAGCGAGTGCGCTACTAGCATACCATAACTGGACCGTGAGATCCACCCACCAGACCCCCCCGCTCGTTGGGATGACAAGCGATGGGGGAGAGGGAAACCTTGCCAGAACCCAACATCCGCCATGAATTTCAATTCTCAAAAGAACGAGCACGCCGGGCGATCGCGGAATCTGATGTGTCACCAAAAAAATACCCGATGATCGATTCCCCGTGAATACGTGGCTACTGGCCGCTTTGCAGACATCGCTGCGCTCGCTCTGATGGGCGAGTGTTTGGGAAGGAAAAAAAAAAGGGATTCTGAACGCGTGAACAGCAAACGGACGTGAAACGAGAACGAGCCTGACAGCGACCTTCTGAGAAACGCGCGCGCATCGAGAACGGGACGGGCGACGGAATGATGAACCGTTCAACCTATTGGAAGATGGCTTATTCCGGCCCTGCCATTCCCGACGGTTTCCCGCTCTGCTGGCCGGGTGCGTTCGGTTTCCGGCCTCAGCTGGGTCGTGGTGGGAAACGAGTTATCAGTGGCGACAGTTTAGCTTTGCGTCCACGCGACGCAGAGACCGGCAGCCGTGTGCTGGTCGTGTAGGACAAGAAGGCCAGCAAAAACGTGTGGCAGAAGCCCTGAGATTGGAGACAACGATGGCGTTCACGTAACCCGATGGAAACCCATATCAAGCGCGCCCACCCCAAATAATCGCTGCGGGTCGTGCGATCAGGCATGGACCTGACGCCGTTCGTTCCCCCCCGTCGCATGGGCCCTTTGCAAGGGGGGCGACGAGCAAGGCGTGACGACGGCCATCGCAACCCACGCGCGGTCGTTAAATTAAAATCGACGCACATGGAAACGATTCGTGTGTGCTCAATCTTGGACAAGACTTTGAGACAGCGTCTCCGGACGACCTTTTGTGAGATCTGGAGGCCGCGGGAGACATCGAGTGGAGAACGGCGGATCTACGAGAGCGCCTTGTCATGATAAGACGGGGCAAGGGCAAGCCCCTGGTCTCCCATCCAACGTTTCAAGGGACGATGGCAACGGACATCTCCGGAGCCCCGCCCAGTTCCCAGGCCAGCTATCGTACGGGGGGAACCTAATTTATGTTGCTCTGAAATACAATACGGGCGAACACTGCGTGTGTAAGTTACATCAGACGACCGGAAGCACCGTCGCACAATACTTCTTCCGTTCACAAACCGTGTGCTGCTATATGCCGCATGATCGTTAACGAGGCGAGGACCTCTGTTCGGCAAGTGAGCGAGGTCCCTGGTTGCCAGGTTGACCAGGCCGACGCACCGACCGCAAGGTGAGGATAGGCCTCGTCGATCGTCAGCATGCAACCAGACGAACCGCGGTAGTCTGGTTCGCCAGCTACCTTGAGCGAATAAAATGCGACAAGATACTGTCTTTTGTTCGTGCACTGCGCGCATGCGTCCGGTGAGTCTGGCAGACGGGCGAATTCCTGCCGGCAAGGCCCGCACTCACGGTCCATTCGTGACCTTTAGTAGATCGCCAGCTCCATTGATATTCTTGTCCGTCTGATCCGACAAATTTCCTCATCATGTTGCTGTGTACACTTGATATCAGCGGTGGGTCCCGTGGAACAACGTAACCGGTGCTAACCTGCCTAATGGCGAAGGTTTGGCAAGATATTGGTTCATGGCCACCGGAGCCCCTGAGCGCATCGTGATTGTCCCGAGTGAATTATTAGGGCCAAAGGTGAGTGCAACCAGGGGGTTCAACGGGTCGTGCCCGTGTGTAACATTATGAATCATGTATGCGGTGTGGGTCGGCGCTTGGGCCGTGCAGCGCAGCTGCAAACGAAGACGGTCATTCATGTCCACAAAATCGGACCCCGTCAGCCTTCCAGTCCTGTCTTCAAGAAGGTAGGGCATGCCATAGACGGTAGACATGATTGACGAGACGAGACGAGACGAGACGAGGGTGCCGTACTCTTCGTCGAAGATTCTGCGGTCTCTTTCTGCGTCTCAGCTGGCTGCCTTAAGCCATTTACGGTAGATGGCACAGGTAGGACAGGCCAGCGACATGTCATCCACTGGCGGGCGGGCGTATCGCGCGTGGAGGCGCGGATTAAATGCCGAGATGGTCATCTGTGAAGCCAAGCTTGGTGTTGGTGGCCTCAAGACCGCGACGAGGCCGTTCATACCGGCGTGAGATAAAGAAGCAGCGAAAGGGGGAAAGGCCTCGCGCCCAAGAGTCGTCCACTCGTTCGTGTGACGCACATGGCGAAGAAAAGTCGGCTTTCGCGACAGCGGTGACGTACATCCAATCCGTAAGACTATTTCAAGGCAAAACTTAAACGCTCGTCAGCGGCCATGGTGCCAAACATGACTTACAGGCACAGGAATATTTGTCTGTCAAAGGGAGCAGCGCGCCAAGGTTTTGGGAAGCGAGGCGGCATCGCTGCATGCATCCATAACAGCATCCTTTATGTTGCACACGAGGCAGGACAGACCCTTTGGCACGAACAAGCGGGCCGAAATGACAGCGAAAAGGGAAAAACGCATCGGATAGCTGGCGGGAAGCTTCCCCATCCTTCACAATCGGCTTTTGTTTAATAGATCAGCGCGTCCAGGATGGCCTTGGGCGGTGGGAGTAGCCGGAGGTGCCACCGCCTGGTTGAATACATATCGTGCAATGCACCCATCAACATGTCCGCGAAACCCATGTCGTAACGAGCGGGATATGTCAGCATAGGCACCTACATCAAGATCTCGTGTAGGAGCACCTGCGTTTGTCCATCTCATCAAAACGAGGACATCAAGCATATCGATGGCATATACAGACCCACGGGTGACGTGCGCACCCGTAGAATGCAAGCACGTTGCCTTCCACCACAAGGCCTGTTCAGGCTGCCGCCGGTCGCCTAAAACACATGTTCCAGAATCGACCCAATACCAGACAAACGAGGTCCCTTACTTGGTGGTCCGACGCACAGCAGTAAAGGAAAGAACACGTTGAGAAATCCGACTAACTGTTTCTGCGACGAGGTCTATCCCTCGCCGCATTCATGTCCCACAGCCTGCGGTTCCTTTCCCTTTCCCTCTCCCGCTCGGTTTCATCGTAGTCCCTCAACCGATTACGGCGCCCCTCGCGATCATGGGCAGGTGACCGGCTGCGACGGTCTCCCTCGCCAGCCGCCCTTTTGTGGGTTGGAGAGCGCGATCGAGACCTATCTCGATGACGCACCCGATCACCACGTTCATTATGGGCTGCCCTGCGAGCTTCCTTGTGAGCGCGTTTCTCCTCTTTACGTTCAGCTCTTCTGCGATGCCTCTCCTCTTTCTCCAGTTTGCGTGCTGCATCATCCTTGGTATTTTGATCGGCCGTGGTAGCAGTGTTGGCTCCGATCGATGATCCTGCTGTAGGCTGGGCAGCATTCGCTCCTGTTGGACCAAAGCCCCTGAAAAGCCGAACGGTCAGTTTTGGCTGCCTGGCATTTGTAGGCGGGACTTGCAATGCGACGGAAAGAGCCTCCGCCTCCGCCTCTTTTATCTGGCGGATTTCCTCATTCCTTTCGGCGTCTGTAGGATTATTCTCCCTGCTGTACCAATGGATGTCCTTGTTCTTTTGCCATCTCCCTGTTGGCGCATTGATGCTGTGGCCGAGGTAGTGCTGCGACGACACTCAGTGCGCTGTCAATTTGAAGAGGACACACGCGCACTTCTCTGTCCTTGTCCGCAGAGACGTCGGACCACTTGAACTCTGCCTGACCACCTCGGGTCCCGCCACGGATGGGTTCAAACATGTCGACGGCCACAGCGAACCGGCCACAACCCAGGCGGTCTCATTTCGAGACCCGACGGTCTCCGACTAAAAATGCTTGCCGTGATATCTGAATCTGTCGCCACCGCGCGTGATCCGCACCCCTGCGGGATGCCGACAAGACAAGGGCACGCGCCGTCTACACGGCGACTGTGTGATCCGCCATCCACCCGACTGGCCGCACACATACCGCTTTGTCAGCACTGTGTGGTGATCCACACCTCGTTCCTGTTACCCGCCTGTCCACGTTATGAGAAAGATGGGTGCATGATCACGACTCGTCCCAAATATGCACTTGTTGTCATGCAAGGTTTGAAACGGCGTGTCACTCCCTTTGGGTCAGTCGCGCGTCTGGCTGGTCGACGAAATGTCACTATCCCGGGGAGGGCTAGACTAGCGTTCGTCTCGTCGCCGAGCAGCCCAGAGAAGGCCAAGGTGCCAACAGATTCGTCCTGGCTGCGAGACGTGCCGGAGCAGCGCCGTTTTGCGATTCGAGTCGCTACCTTTTTCTTTCTAATTTCAGAGAAGTCCGGCTAGTAACACTCCTTGTACTCTCTCCCCCATGACCTCTCCCGCCGCATCCAAACACCATCCGAACACCTGGAGCGGCTGAAATGCGAACCAAACGTCCCGCCCTAGAAACGGGCTCGAGGAAACAGCAAACGCTAGCCACCTGATTGTCTAACCTCGCGCACGATCACACCAGTGTGTCCAACCTGTCCATTTGTCCGACTTGTTTCCTCAACGCCGTAGCGTTTAGCTGCAACCCGGACGAGACACGCTTGCGCGTCTCAAAGATGCGCTTAGCGGTTAGTGTGGCCACTGCATTTCATCGCAACACGGAACACGGCTCCTGCGCCCACCTAATCGCCGGGAGTAACTGTGGCACCACGCTGGACAAGGGACGGGTGCGTGCACTGCGCAGCCGTACCGCATGGTACTGACCCGAGGGTGCGCAGAGTTGGACATCGTCGGAGGGTTGGCAGCACACCTGCCCGTTCGCTGATTCGATCAACCAGCCCGAACGCCCCGGGTTAACCCCCTTATCCGAGGACAAACAAACCACGCCATGTCGGAACGTCGCCGAATAGTCCGACTCTGCCGACCTGCGCCAGCCATAAATTCCACTGTTTTGAAGGCGTTATAGAAGGTCAATTCCAACGCGAGCGTCCCTGCCGCGCTCACGATGCGTTGTTTTTATGTACCATACAGATGGTACTTTTTTTTTTCGAATCACGCGCGTTTGGTTTGTTGATTCTTACGTGGGCGCACGGGCCCGCGTGGCAAACGAAACGGGGTTTGGCTGCAAGTGGAAATAGCCGAACAGAACCCAAGTTGGTGTGCTCCTCAACCTTCCTTTTATCTGTCGTGCTACTTTCATTGCACAACACTCCCCTTTACCTCGCTCCCGTTTGCGATGAGCAAAAAGGCACACAAAAACAACGAACCAGAGACCAACTATGCAGAACGCGATATCGTTCTAGGCAAGGTACGCGGGTTTCCTCCATGGCCTGGCAAGGTATGTCGCGTCTTCCTCCTGCCTCGACGAATCCTGTTCTCAGTCTCTTTCCGCACAGGTCGTGAACCCTGACAATGTTCCACCCGATGTTGCCAAGGAGCGCCCTTCCGGCAAGAAGACGGCGTTCTACTGTGTCAGATTTTTCCCCACAGGAGATTTGTGCGTCTCCATCGCCCTTGTTTAGTGTTGGGATGGCTG
The DNA here is from genome assembly GCA_038094175.1 of Boletellus aff. lepidospora. Classification (NCBI taxonomy): domain Eukaryota; kingdom Fungi; phylum Basidiomycota; class Agaricomycetes; order Boletales; family Boletaceae; genus Boletellus; species Boletellus aff. lepidospora. Next base: position 7,479 of record JBBPTT010000212.1, read on the forward strand.
ACGTTGCTTTCGCACAGTGCATGGCTTGTATCGAAAGATATATCGAGACTGAAGGAGCACGAGATCCGCGCATACATCAACGAGCCACACAAGAAAAGTGGCGACCTTTTGGCCGGGTATAGAATTGCTCTTGATCCCAAAGAATGGGAGAAGGAGCGGGAGAAGTTGGATCTTGCTGCCGCGGAACAGGAGGACAATGCTCGAGTCGACCAACTGGAGACCGAGCACGAGGACGACGAGGGAAAGAAACCAACCAAGTCGAGGAAACGCAAGCGGGACGCTGAAGGACCCTCGGCAAAGCCCAAGAGCAAGTCTAAGCCGAAAACTGAGAAAAAGGCGGTTATAGGGAGGTCAAAGAAAAACGGAACCAAGTCCAAGGAGATGATCGAGTCCGAAGACGAAGGGGACCAAGAGGCTGAAGCTGAAGCTGAAGACGAAAACGCTGGGGCCAGCGCCAAGGCCGCTCCACCGCCTTCCAAGAAGCCGAAACGAGAGAAAGAGGAAGAAGTTGATGGTGAGCTGGGCATACATATCGACCTGTTGTTGTCCTGACAGTGCCTTTCCCGCAGCTAACCTGGAGGCAGATCCTGAGGCACGTAAAGTGCGAGAGTGGCGACACAGGTTACAAAAGGCACTGTTGGGCAGCAAGGGCACGCCATCGGATGAAGTGAGTCGTCCGCCACACCACAGATTGCCACTATCGACGAGAATGACGCAGGATATGCCCGCGCTGGACCAGTTGTTTACGACAGTGGAACACTACGAACATCCGAACCTCATCAATTTCCTCTCGGTACGTTTTCGTGGCGCCCGATTGTTCATCGCTGACGACAATTTCCATGGTAGTTTTCTAAAATCGGCAAGGTTATGCGACACATTGCGGCTCTAACGCCGGACAAGGTACCTCGCGATGAAGAATTCAAGTTCCGAGGACGAGCAAAGGCTCTTGTAGACAAGTGGCACGCCATTTTGGGTGCTAACAAGCCAGGTGAAAATGGTGGTGAAACTACCTCCAACGGCGCACTAGTCGACGCCGCTCCCCACGCATCAGAAGCCAAGCCAACATCATCTCCAGGCCAGAACGCCATCTCAGCCATTTCAGCTGCGGACGTGACAGTATCCGAGGCATGAGTGTTCTGGTCTTTTTTTTTTTCCTTTTTTTTTTTTAATGATGTGCCAACTCCCTTTGGTGTATTCGTCACCCGGGCGCTTGGGCGGGAGCGTACGGAGTCGTGTCAGTCAAACACACACATGGTTTGGCGTCATGCACAATATTATGCTGTGCCATTTCTGTGCCTTTAACAACCTTTGCTACTACGCTCTACCTGTTGTCATGATTCTTTGCAAATTGCTCATATTCCCTAGTTTGATCTTGTAGTGCAGAAAAGACGAATGTCATATATATATACTTCATTTTTTCTCGGGGCTCGCGGGGAAAATTGTCGTAGCTTCCTGCTGTTTTCCGCTCCTGACGCTTCCAGGGGCTAGTTGTCATCACACCCTGGGTCTGCGACAAGGCCACGACACGTCACTCGCTAAATGAGCCAGGCACTCTCCGCGAGTTGCCCGCACAACGCACACGTTTCGAGGACGTGGTTGCTGTGGACGGGGATATCTCCGGGAATGGAAGATGCCCCACCAGCCACCTTCCATTGCGACACCTTGGCTTGACCACGCATTGAAGCGGGCGCACACGAGCCTTCTGACCGAACAATGGCCACCGTCACCGTATCGCGATAGGACGTTTCACACGATACCAAAGCGACCCCCTCGCGGTCACCTTGCCGTGGTCGTCGTAGACAGTCGGCCGGAGTTTACCGCACTCGACTTGGACATGATCCGACCACGGCTGCCTCGACTCTGTCGCGCTCATCGACGGCACTGGCCAGGTCTGATCGTGAGCAGGCCACCCACCGTTTCATACACGCACGTGGCCAACCAGTCGTCTTCTGCATCTCCCTCCATCATGGATGAGCTCTCTTCATGCCAGTGTCTGCCCGAGCACGGGGTGAGTCAGTCTCGTGGCCGTGCACGATCGCGTTGACCGCACTCCTTCAGATCGCACGCTCCCAAAGTGCGTCATGTTTGTCGTAGGGCGTGCTCGTCGCACAAAAGTCATGATCACACAGGCTCCTTGGACGTTCAGCCGGTCGCGCTCGAGCTTCCCGACGTGCCCCGCATACCAGCCAAGAAGCGCACCTTTCACCTCGGTCACGAGGACCTCGAACCCCACGTGCGACCTCTCTTGTCGTGCCACTGGTATGTCGGACAGGTCGGGGACGGCGTGGGCGGTCGGGAGGTGTTTAGCCTGGACAAACACTTTAGCTTCAAAAACTTTCGCTCCGCGGTCGCGTTCTTTGACGCGCTGGCCGACATCCAAGACGAAGAGAACGTGAGTCGCCATGAGGCCCCGTGACCGGCGTGCGCGTCCTGACTCGTCCTTGTCAGCATCACGCGCGCGTCATCGTCGACTACGCCAACGTCCATGTTTCTGCGCACACACACGTGGCGTACCAGCCGACCTCGAGCGCGGACGTGGGCACGACACCGCTCAGGGTTCCGGGCCTCACATCCCGTGATGTTCGGTTTGCAGCCAGAGTCGAAAGGTTGCACGGCACGTTCTTGGGCGATGGACGGGCGACTACAAAAGTGCCAGCGGGCTCTGCAAGTCGACAGGCGTGGTCTATGGAGCAGCTCCAGCGACGGTATCCGCCGCACCCACGTGAATAGGACGAGTGTCGACGTTTCTTGGAATGGCAATACTATCCGTCTGGTTGCTGCCGTATAATACGCCGAGTACATAACGTACAACTCTTCACAATCAACTTTGTTGTGGCCTATACCTCTTCAGGATAGGGCAGAAACTATGGGGCTTCGAAGAGTATGGGTTATAAGAGGGGTCGTAAGGTGACCCAGGGTGGTTTGGAATACTAAGAAATGCTATGGGGTATGGGTTATATGCGGCATCGGTGACAGCAGTGTCGACGGTATTGGGACACACTTGTTCTTGGTTGGACTGGCCAGGTAGGCTGTCGGGGCATTGTCACCCTGCCCTCATCTTGGCTAAATAAACTCGGTGATGCTTCTTATTTTGTCTTTCACATCCTCCCTGAATGCAATCCTGTCCGCCACAAGTTCTTGCTGCTTATGCAAGTCGTTGGTCGCCCTTGTCAATAGCACGATACGGTGCAGCTGAGCCAGCTTGAAGATGAGGAGATGGTACGTCCGATTGACCAGCCACGGCTGCAATCGCTGAATGCGTGAGCAAGCTCGGTGATCCAGAAAACGTCCAAAAAGATCTAGACAGACTCTGTCAGTCGTCGGCACCAGCAGAAAAAAGAAAGACCCGACCGCACGACCTCGCCATACCACCACACGTTAGAGTCCCACATGTTGCCCTCGTACCACCAGCCCGCACCTTCCTCAGCAGTGTTGCAAGGATGCGTATGTCGCGGACATTGCTGATGCCGATTTCGCGTACCGTCCGTTCGTCCTGAGCAGTCATAAGTACGCCCCAAGTCTCCAAGGTTGCCTCTGTTGTCCTCAGAGGTGAATGAAATAAGAAAGACTCGGTGAAAGATGTCCAAAGGTCAGAGACGCTGCGATTTGGCCCTTGTGAGGGTCTCTAACATCGCAAGGGGCACCTTGGGGCCTTGTCTGCTGCAGGGGGGGTGTCTGGTTGGATACAAATCTCGTCGCGTTTTATGATATACATTTTCTGCAGGACGTCAAGCGCTTCTCTGACGAGGTTCCTCCCTGTGGGAAGTGAGAGGTTGCACCTCGACGACGGAAGAAATGGAATTGCACAAGCCGGGGAGCATCGGGCTCGAGTACACCCAAGGCTCCGGCACAACGAAATCAGGCTCTGCATTTCACGAACGTGAGGGTTCTCAAAAGAACACGACCTTCTTTGGTTTGCTGGACGCCTGGTTTTTACCGAATGCCTTTACAGCCCCTGTGTGCAAACCTGCCATCGCACCAAGCTGTTTTCTCCGTCCATCTTTTTTGACCTCATCTCTTGACACTTGCGCATTCATTCGCTTGAACGTATGAAAGTCGTCTTCGTCCGCACCAGCACCACCGCCAGTCCCGAAAACGGTCGTTGCGGCGGTTCCTGACGCGTCTTTCCGCCGAAGTTCGCAGTCTTTGGCCAAGTGTGTTTTCTCACCACAGAGCTTGCAGCTCCCGCCGTTGGGGTATATGCCCTTTTCTTTGTTTTGCGGACATGTCGAGGCGAGATGACCCTTTCCCGAGCAAACGAAACACGATGCAAAAGGGAGGGGATTTAGAGGATCATTGGGTGCCTTGCAACGAGAGAGCGTATGTTTCGTCGAGCCGCATCTGTGCGTCGCTGTTGAGTGAGAGAAGGGACTCGGGAGAGTAAGTAAAACACACGCCTGTAGCACATCCCGACCGTGGTGTTAACGTCCCCACCCTCTCCGGCTGCTCTGGGACAGTCTTTGGCGGCATGGCCCCTTGCGCGACACGCAAAGCACACCGTCTCGGCTTGGCGGTCAGATATTCTCTTGAGTCGACGTTGCTCAGTGCGTCGCTCGTAGCCGCTGATCGCGACGCCTGGCCAGAGACGGTCAGCCCGTCGCGGTAATGGAATGAGATGCAGGATGCACACTTTTTCCTCCCTGCTTTTTCGCCGCCTTGGCCTGCTTTTGTTTTCTGGCGGGTGAGGCCCCTTGCCCCGGACGGACATCGCCTGTCGTTTGCTCGTCGCCACCACCCGCCTCTGGCCCCGATGTCCTCTTGCGCTTTTTCTTTGGCTGGGCGATGGCTTGATCCCCATCGGCAGTGCCCGCCATCGGCGCGGGCCGCTCGTTGGACGTCGACGCTAGCTCGGTCGCAAAGCCAGCTTCTAGGTACTTGCGTTTTCGACCAAAGTTTGTGACACGGGTCATGATCGTCCTAGTAGCGATGCGATCCCGCTCGCTTTGAATTGCGCCGATGAGCACTTTTACAGGCGACAGAGCTCGCCAGGCGGGCGTGGGATCTCTCGACTCGTGACCTCGCCAGAGAGATACAGCAAGCAGGTTCATGTGTTCTCATGGACCCAGGAAAAAAACAGGAATGTCTCTAGCTACAAACTGCTGAACGATCTCCGAACTTCTCCTCTGATCTGTTTCAACGCAGGCCTTCTTTCGCGAGCAGCATGCGACGATCTTGATCATCTACTCACGGAGAGGTGTCTCGATGTCGTCGTCGGTTGCGTGGAACCGGGTGGTACGGTCGTATCACCAAAATGTTTACTGTAGGGCATTCTCTGCCAACGCTCTTTGTGTGCTGCGGTACACAAAGAATATTTTCCTGTCGCCTACAACACACTGCCATTGTCCTGCGGGTAGGCCGAAAGCGTCGGCCGTTCATGACATGGACAGCCCAACTCGTGTTGCCATTGGCGTCTGTTACATCCGAACTATGCTATCTTCGCCGATCTCCCCTGCTCGCAGGGGGTCAATCTACACAGATGACATAAAAGTTAGTGACCCCCAGACGCCAGTCCCAACGCTTCATGAGCGCTAGACGATCAGCGTACCATTATTTACAAACCAGTGATGTAGCGTACCGACGGCACATCCGTTTATCGCCTACGACAACACGAACAACAATGAGCAAAAAAGGGGGCAGCGTGTCGGTAAAACGCGCGTGTTCATGGGTGTGAACGTCTTCCTCGAACAAGAGCGATGGTTGCCCCCGCGAACCGACACGATTCGTCACACTTGTCGCGGACGAAACCCCACGCGCCCGTGATCCATGTTTTCAGGGTCCATCTCCGAGTGTTCGAGCTAAAAATGGTCCCATGGCAAGTAAAACGCACGTTTGAGAATGGGATGTAAGAAGTAAACTACAGACCTCGATCTCGCCCGCCGTTGTGGTGCAAGACGTTCGGATTGAATGGAGAAGCGCATTGTCAACGCGTCCTCGTCGTCGGTGTCTGCGGACACATGTGCGAGCAAGTGAGTATGCAAGGTTGATCACACAGAGAGACCCACAATATTTATTTTCGACGTGATGGTATCTGTAACCGAGCTTGTCGTAGAGCGACCGCGCTGCCTTGTTCGACTTGCGAACGTGCAGCTGGAGGTATTGGATCGTGGCATCCTCGCGCAGCATGGCACTTTCTGAGAAACTTGACGTCGGCCCCGTGCGCATCCACAAGGGACCCAAAAGCAAAGCAGCGTACAACCGAGGGGACACGCACTGGTTGCGTTCATCAGCTTTTGAGCAAGACCGAGTCTCCTGTAGGGTCTGAGGACGGACAGTGAATTGATGTGGCCGATCCGGACGCGAGAGTCATCCTCGGCTGGCTCTCTTTCGTCGTCCGACAAGGGTGAGGTTGTAGATGCGGAAAAGCGAGGGGACGCACATGGATGATAGGACGTATCCCACGATCTTTCCACTCTCGTTCTCGGCCAGAAAGGACAGGTCTGGCCAGTTGAGAATCATGTATGTCCCTGGATGGAATGACAAGTTGGAGCGACGCGATGAGCGTCGACGGCGAATAACCTACAGAACCGCATAGGATAGTTCTCCGAGAGGTTGTAGAGGTTGCATGCGACGACTTGCGGCAGATCGTTGACCTGACAGGGCACATGACGATGGACGGGGAGGAGGGGAACGAGGCGCACCTGCACTTGGCGTATGTTCATGTAGCACCGGAACGGGGCGCTTGCTGTGTCACACGCATGCAGACCTCGGCGTTGGTGTCGAAGCGAAACAAATCAGGCTCCGACGCGTTCACGTTCGTCCTCTGCAGCAGCCATGGCATGGAGAGCAGCCTTTGACAAGGGCGTCGCGTGTTTCAAGCACGGTCGTCTCGACGACGCACTCGCTCACATGAACCAGGTAGAGTCTGGCACGGACGACGTCGGTGGCGTATTCGCTCATCGTGCACAACTCAGGCTGCTGAACTGGAAAAGAACGCGTTCATCATCTACGACTCGCGTGCGGCGGTGTACGAAAAACTCGGAGACCTCAAGGCTGCGCTGCACGACTCGAAGCGCGTCATCGACCTCGCTCCAGACCGATGGCAAGGCTACGCGCGTTCGGGGCGTCTCTTTGGCCTTGTCAGAAAGCATAGTGCTGCTGTGAAGATGGTCGACCATGCGTTGAGCCGCTTGCCGTCGGAGGACGTTCAGCGGCGCACTCAACTGGTGGAGCTTCGCGAAAACGCTGTTGCTGCACAGGCGACAGGCGACACACAGCGGCCCTCATACCTCCTGGGGAAACTGGCGGTGGAAACGTTAGTGGAGATCTTTACTGTGCTGATTGACGAGGATCACGCATGGGCTGTCAAGCTCTCCCACGTCTGTGGCCACTGGCGACGAATTCTAGTCAGCACACCCTCTGCGTGGAAGACGCTCGTGTTGTCGAAGAAACATCCTCTGCGAAAGGCCAAGGTGTGGAAGCAGCGCGCCAAGAACCAGATCGCGCGCATGTCCGTTTCAATGTCGCAGCTGGACCGACCCACTGTTTTCGCTCAGCTGCGGGATCTGTCCTGGGAGGATCTCTCGAGTCTCTGCATTTCTGGTGACGCGTTTGTTGAGCTGCATCGCATGCTGGCCGACATGTCTCTTCCGCACACGTTTGCCAAGCTCGACGAACTGGATTTGCATGACTGCATGTCGTCTGAGCAGCTGTCCTGTTGCCTCTCCGGTCCGAGCTGGAAACTCGGGATTCTTCGCCTGAGCGGCATGGTGAACATGGTGGACGAATGGTGGGAGCGGATCCAGCAGCTTAGAGAACTGCACGTCAGCGGGCCCGTCGACCGGTTTTCTATGCTGGTGTTCGCGGCCAATCCGTCGCTGGAGAGGCTGGTGCTAGACTGCGCAAAGATGGGGCGAGTCGACCCCGAGATCGAGCCTGTGCGCATGGACCACCTGACGAGCGTCGAGTGTCGAGGGCTGCTCAATCCTTTCCGTGTCCTGCGTGCTATCGCTGCCCCATCGCTCACACGCTTTAGCATGTCTACCGCGTCAGTCATGGCGGACGAGGCGTTGCTACAGGTCGCGTCCTGCCCGTCCCTCGTCGAGCTCGACGTCAGCAACTGCAGTCTCGGTCCGTCCACGCTGCTGGCGGTGCTCTCGTCGACGCCGAGTCTCGAAAAGCTGCGGGTCAATGCGGTGCACGGCGTCGTGAACGAGGTGCTACAGTTTCTCGCGGGCGCGTCGCTGCCGTGTCGCGCACTCGCGCACGTCGACGTCGCCTGGTGCACGGACCTCGCGACGTCGAGCGCGCATGCGCTTGTCAAGATGCGCCAGCAGAGCACGTGCGCGGCGGTGGCCTCGCTCCGATTGGATGGCTGCCCGAACGTCGAGCCGGACATGCTGCCGTGGTTCCGGTCCAAAGTGGCGCGGTTCAGCTGCGTGTATGCGACGAAGAAGGACTATCGTCGGCGATGACAGCCGGACACCCACGCCACCCCGCACCGGAGCAGCCGCAATTTGCAATTGCTGCTCGGTCGCAGTAGATCGACGCCGCCTCACCCGGCCCGCCTCCCCGCCAGATCCTCCATCGCCTGCTGCACCTCGACCCGCGCCATCACCGCCTGCTGCAGACTCGACTTGCCCTTGCTCTTGCCTGCCTCCGTCGACGCCGTGGTCAAGTGTGACGGGACAATAATCGGCGTCTGGCGGGGTGGGGGCGGCCACTGGCAGCGTCGTCAGCATCATACAACGTCGTCGCCGCACCCACTCACGCCGCGATGGGGTTGGTTGAAGTGTAGCGCCGCCCACGGGGGGTACTCCTTCTCCAGCTGCACGATGTGGTCCTCGAGAAATTGCAGGCGCGCAAGCAGCGTGCGCGGGGGTGCAGGGACTGTCTTGTCGATTAGGGGGCCAGCATGAAATGGAATGTGTAACACTACCATAGCGTACTGCAACGTGCGTCTCGATGTTCTTCAGCCGCTCGTCTATCCCAGGTGCGAGTTCGCTTGGTGTGCCGTCGGTCAGTGCAGCGAGCTTCTCGTTTCCCTTGGCCTCGTTGCTGTCCGTGCCCTTGACTGTCCTCCTCAGAGGGCCATCCTCATTCTTTGCAATGTCGTACTTCATTTGCGTGTCCCTGTCGAGCGGCTTCGCGTCTGTTCGTGCGCACGACGGAATGTGCTCAGTGCTCTCGGGATCCATGTTCAGTCGCCGCCGTTTCTCTGCCAACGACTCGAGAAACTCGGTGCGGTTGGACGCGTCATTCTTGGCACGGTTCTGAGCGAGGAATTGCGAAATGGCTCTTGTCGTCTTCGAACGCGCGTTCGTGAGCAGCACAACCGAGGATGCTCGCGCTCACCGTTGACTGCGACCGAGCCTCCGCGTCGGTGCTCAGATGAACATAGTCCAGCTTTCGTTCCTCCAGCGGTCGCTCCTTTGGCTCTTCCTCCTCTTTGAACTTGCCCAATGTCTGGCTCCATGCGAAACAAAAACGTGTGAGCCAAGGAGGCGGAACGTGTGTTTGTTCCGCACCATGAGATCGCGCACCAGGTCGCCAATCGCGCCGGGGACGCTCTTTCTCTCCCAGTCCGCGTTCAGGACGACCATGTCGTCCTCGAACCCCCTCAGCGCCTGCGTCAGCCCCACCTTTTTCAAGAAGGCGCACACGACCTCGTCCCAGTGTCTGTAGAGTGGCTCGGGCGTTGGCGTGCGTGGCGGCTTCAGCGGTGCCCTGCGCTGCTGCCGGGCCGCCTGCTGTGGTTGGTACTGATGATATTGCGCGTACGGGATCTGCGTGTAGTGCGTCGTCTGCTGGTACGGCGAACTCCCGGATGCCCCAGCGTACGGGTATCCGGAGAGCTGCCACGCATTCTGCCACGACCCCGGCGGATAGCCCATGTAGTACGCTTGCGACTGGGCTTGTTGGGCCTGTTGGGTGCCGGTCGCGCTGGCGGCGGCGAGATGGGCCTGAGAGTACTGCACGGGCTGTTGAGCGGTGGGCTGCGGGACCCCACCCGCCTGCGCGTTGGGCTGGACGGGCGGCTGTTGTGGTGCCGCAGTTTCAGGTGCGTTGAACGTGGGCGGGGGTCCTGCTGGCACATTTGCCATCGTGGCTGATTACAAGCGCGCGCGTAATAATCTTATCTCTCCGCCGTCTTGGACGCACTCGGCTCGTCAGAACAAGCAACGGCGGCGACACTACTCGTCAGACTTCTGCCAGAATGTGCACAAGGATGTCCTTTACTGTCTCCCGTTCCCACTCAACCGTTTCACCCTCCTGGGGCGCGTTCCCAGGGAGACTCGTCGCCCCACAAACAGCGCTGCTCAAGATTTCATCGAATGGCGAGTCCCGCACTCGAATCCGGTGTGACACCACCCTCGGAAACATCCTCGCAATGTCTGCCTCCGACACGTCCAGCTCCACGGCCTGCTCCGGTCGACCGGCCAGACCGGAAGAAACATCCACGGCTCCGCATGTCTCCAGCGCATCCACGTCGTCCACGAGTGCGTCCGAGGATGTGCTCGCCATGCTGGGCTGCGAATGCAGATAAGTCGAGACGCTCTCCGTCTCGCGGGCTTGCTCGGCATGTTCCAGCACGAGTTCTGCGCCCGTGCGGTCGGTGCCCAGCACGCGGCTCGCGCGCACGAGCGCCTCCGCATCCTGACGCGCGCGCACCGTGAGCATCATGCCGTCCAGCGGCCCGTAATGTCGCGTGGCACTAAACAGGTCAGCGAGGTAGATGCAGAGCGGGGCCCGCATGCGGACTTGTGTCGCGCAGAGGTGCTTGAGCCGCTGGAGGAGCCCGGAAGGGATCACCGGCGATGCCACGGGCGACAGCGGCGTCGGCGGACCAGGAAAAGAAGAGCTCGGCGAGTGTAACGCTGGCAACACCGCAGAAGTGGCGCAGGCATGCGGTGACGAGAGCATCGTGGACTGAGACGAAGAATTCGGCCGGAATTGGCGCATCGCCAAGCGAGTCTGCGCACTAATCTCGACAGTGGAACTCATCGCAAACATGTCGAGCTGTGGAAAAGAAAAGAAAAAGAAAGTTGGTCACCGAGGGCGTCATCATTGTGAACGGGAATCCATACGAGACTCTTGTATATCGGAGGTCTCTCCCGCGGGTCAGCTCGACACACATATACTATGAAAAAGCCATCGGGTAGCACCAGGGTCAAACCGTCCTGACCGTGCCCAAGTGTTCCCCCGTCTGACACGACGATACTTCGTTCCGTAAGCGTCCGTAGAACGGCTTTCTGTGACGGAAGACTTGCAAACTCGAGACCCGAGACAACCACCGCCGAGGGTAGTTTCAGTGTTTCACTGCTCCCGCGCGACGGGTTTCTGAGATGCGTCCCGATACTAGAAGTTCGAGTCGGAACAGATGCGTCCGTTTGAGCGCTCGCGGGATGGGAAAAATCGAGACGCTGGGAATGGCCTTCCACGTTTGTAGTTGACTGCATGTTGGCATCCTCTGAGTCTAACTGCGGTCGGCCGAGAGTAGCAATTGACGGCTCTGACGAGCGGGAGATGGATGTCCCCCCGCTGCGTGCTGTGCTCACGGAGGTCGAGGGAGCGATAGGCAGCTTGCCCGAGTTGGAGCTACGCCTGTGCCTGTGCTTGTGTGGCAAGCCAGTTGCATTGGCGTTTGCTGGCGGGGTCGATGCAAAAAAGAATAGAGACCGGAGGAACTCGGAGGGCGACAGATTCGCACTACCAGAGTGGCACCTGAGCCTGTGAGCATGGCAGCCAAAGATCGTAGTGAGGACCTAGGAAACGGCAAGGTCAATCCGAGCAGAGCGGGAATCGCTCGGCTACGCACAAGCGTGGTGAGCCGGGAGACGAGGGCGACGTCCTCGTCCCGGGTGCGCAGGACCAGACTCCTGTCCCCGGAGATCATGCAAAGGAGCAGCACCTGGACGATCACCGGCTCCAAGGGGAACCCAGGGACCGCCGAGCGGACGTGGCTCAGCAGTGACGGAAGGAAGAGGCGTGTTCCGGGTGGAGGCAACATTCCACCGCGAGCAGGCGCTGCACTGGTTTGGGTGATGGTAACGGGATTGTTGACGGAGCCAGTCCCCATGCCGGGCACGGTGTCCTGTTTCGACGAGGAATGTGTCAGATCTGCGCTGGTGAGAGAGAGATGTTGGTATGGGGATTCGTTTCATTTAGAAACGGGTCATCATGCCAGCCAGCCAGCCCGCCCTGTCCGCGTCCCTGCCCGTCCTTTATTTCCGACACGAGGCCGCCCCGAGCGTCTTTTAGCTGGCCCCCTCCTCGCCTACTCCTCCACCTCCGCCCGCGCTGGATGAATGGCAGACGGCCGCTATCAGCTCGCCGTCGACGATGACGCCCCCGGGATCGCCTACTTCCCCCTCGTCAACCTCGAGCCCAGTCCCAACGTCTCTGCCGGCTGGCAGCTCATGTACACCGTCTCCGGCGTCGCCACCGGTCCCGGCCAGGTCGGCGTCGGCTCCAGCTACCACTACACCTCCCTCAACGGCGCAAGCCTGATGCTCAACTGGAATGGTATGACGCTCTGCTCTTCCCGACGGAACGCATTCCGCTTACGCGCTAGCCGTGCCAGGCACAGGCATCGACCTCGTAGGCACCGTCAGCAACGCGCTCTACAGCGTATCCCTGGATGGGACGCCATCGGCCTACGCCCCCGACCCCGCCCACTCCATCCTCGTTTCGCTCGACAACCTGGAAAACACGAACCACTCGCTCTTGCTCACGACCATCATCATGAACTCGACGTCACCTAATGCGTTCCTCGCCTTTGACAAGGCAGTCATCACCTATGCCCCTCCCAATGGAACTCTCGAGTGAGTCTTTTGTTGGCGATCATCGGTATCTCGGATGTTGAGCAGCTCGGTGGGCATCATCATTAATGACGATCGGTTTGATTAGCACTACAGCTACTTCCCAGGCGATTGCTGATTCTGACATCGCCTTCATGGGCCTGTGGAACTATGTAACGGACAGCACAGGAAATTCCATGCATACATCAACCTCCGCTGGAGACAGCGCAAAAACTACGTTCCAAGGCAAGTCGTCCGTTCCCTCGCTCCCAGGCTGTCATAGACCTCGCCCTGGTTGCAGGCTCCGCAATCACGATCTATGGGCTCACTTCATCGTACTCTGGAAATTTCACCGTGACGCTCGATAACGTTACTACCAATCTATCGGCTCGTTCCTCGTATAATAATTCGGACAGCCTACTCTTCTATGCGACAGATCTATCCGAGGATATGCTACATCACATCACGGTGACTAACCAAGAAAACGGGACGCTTGCCTTGCGGGCTGGCGGCGTGAATGTCACTACCTTTGGAAACAACACAGCGTACGTCCCCCTGGTTTCGGAAGAAAGTCTGGGCCTGATTTGTATGCTCTGCCCTGAAGGAGTCCCGTTGGTCTATCTAGCAGGAGTTCCCTCCCGGCAGGAACTATTGCAGCGATCGTGCTGGCCGTCGTCCTGTTCCTAGTTCTTGCGGGCATCGTCTATTTTGTCTACCGCATTCGGCGCAAACCCCGCGTTATCTATCGGCATGCCTCCTTGCGAGGGGACAGCAAGCCGTCCGCCCAGAAGCGTGATGACATCGAACGGGCCACCAGCACATACGTGCCTTCTGGCGAAGAAGTGGAATCTAACAGTCTTAGCACCAGCAAAGGCTACGGTTTCGGCCTCGGCTTGCGGCGTGGGTTTACACTTCTTTCCCGCAGGAACAAGACCGGAAGCAACTCTAGTGAACGATCCCGCAATGGGACCGTCGCGCATCCAGAATCCCACCCGATAGCACCCCAGCACGACCGCGACGAGAAGCGGCTTTCCATTTTCACGCTGACCGAAGATTTGCCAGTCCTAGTGGACGCACCCGAGTCGGAGAAGCTTGCGCCTGGGTGGTACAATCCTGTCGCACTCGCACCTCCCTTTAACTGGAAAGAAACACAAGGCATGACGCTTCCCGAGTTGCGCATACAGCCAGCAGAACCTACCGACAACGGCAACGGTGATGATGCTGATCTCAAGACGCTCACGTCGCGTCAAGACGAAGCGCTCGTTGCCACCCTCTTGTTGAGCCCAAGAATCTCCGAGGCCCTTGCAGTCATTGGAGGGGGAGCGGCATCGAGGCTTACCGCTGACGTTCGGGACAATACCAGACGTTCGGACGAAAGTCAGCCACCCGAGTTTCTTCGAGTCCGAGATGTAAGCCCGTTTAGGATAGACGTGTCCTCTATCTTTGGGACCCGCAAGGGTGCTCGCGACTCCAAGAGGAGTAGCGGGAGTGGCGGCAGCACCTGGTCAAGAGTGCGCTCGAGGCTTTACCGGAGAGCTCATCGGGACGACGGCAGGCAAAGCAACGGTATAGACAAACAGGAGGGTTCGAGTTCCTCGGGGCCCGAGCGTGTCCCGGTGGTGATGCACGAGCCTGACTCTGTTAACCCACCCGTCGCGGCAGCACCTGGTTCGGAAACGTATTCTTTTCTCGACTTCACTTCTTCGCAGGGCTCTCTGGGACAGTATTCAAAGTCAACAACTCCGAGCTCGCTGCCTGCGGAACTGGGACATGCCACCGGAGAAGCTTCTGAGTTGGGCGAGAACCCTTTGACCAGGCCGTTACGGATAGAGCGCTCGCGGGACGTGTTGGCCCCAAAACCAGACGCGCCGTCTACTGTGTCCGGTGGCTCCCATCCATCGGTTCATTCAGATACTCACATTACTCCGACCGCTCCAACAGTGTACACTCAGGCATCGTCGCATTTCCCGTTTCCCATAACGATCCCCTCGTCATCACACATAGCCCAACCCCCTGACCTTGTACCTGAACCTCGCGCCACGCCATCCCCTCCTCGCACCCCTCCCCCCTCTGACCAGTACTTGCAGGTTCCTCAGATCACGCGGCCCGAACCCGTCACTCCCGCCAACTCACCCACGGAGAGCGTTCCGTTTTCTGTTTCCGAAATTCACTTTAGGCACAGCTTTTCCGACCACGCCGGTCTCGATTCCCGACGGGGTAGTGCCGCTTCTGTTCTGCCTCCCCATCCGCCACTACCTCGCCTGGATGGGTCCCCAACCAGTGCACCTACGTACTCTCCACCGCCACCTTACATCGTGCAGCGCGTGCTTGGGCTGCCGACGTCGCCGCTAAGCCCACTTTCACCCGTCTTGCGGGCAAATCCTTCCCGAGCGACGCCTTTGCCGAGCAATCTGATCGCCGTCAGACGACCAGGGACGGCACCTACACAAGTCGCTGCGCCAACCCGGGTTGGCTCGCTTCTAGGTCCGAGACCGCGCCCATCGACGGCAGGGTCCGTTCGTATTTCCGCAGCCCCTCAATTACCTATGCAGGGTGGGCGCAGTGGCGGTTTACGTGGTCAGCGATGACGGACCCACCTATCTGTTATCTTGATCTTGTTGTATTTCCTTACTTTGCATACCCTCGTGTTCACGGCTGAATCTCTCGGACGATGGATCCTTCTTGGTGTTCAACGAGATACCCGCCTCCCCTCTTCATCCGCGTACCACCCTCGTTTAGGTCTGGTTCAATCGCTTTTTGGACACACCCGGGTTATGTTTAGACATCCACGTCACACACTCGCTTCTTTGCATAATCTCTAGCACACATCGCATTCGTAAACGAACCCAACCTGTGCCTCACGTGTCACCACATCTAACCAAAACCAACGCGCTAGCACATCGCGACACCGCGAAGGTTCTGCAGCGGGCGTACACATGGCCTCCAGGGTAGTAAAGTGACAAGTCGTGTCTCATGATGGTGGCTGCGTGTCCCTCCGCAGTCCAAATGTGACGAATCTCCGAATGTCGGAGAACACCTCCCGCTTTGGCGCGAGCTCGTTTCCCTTGGCACTGCCGTCGTTGCTCGATCCCGTCGGCGGGCCGCTCAGTGGCGGAGACGTGAGCGCGCTGAGGACGCTCTCGGCAGCGGCGGCCGAGGACAGCGGCAGCGCGATGCGGCTGGTGGCCGGGCTGCCGACGGCCAGGGTGCTCGGGGGGTCCATGTCCAGCGCGGAGAGAAAGGAGGTGGTGTCGAGGTCCGACTTGGTGCTCGTGATCGTGAGAAACGAGTCGAGGAGGCTGTTCTGCTCCGCCTTGGCGGTCCCCTTTAGGTCGAGGATCTGTGGCGAGGGAAAACAGTGACTGCGGTCCCTTGGGCACGTGAGACAATCTGACCTTTTGGAAATTGGAAAAGGAGGCGTCGCCAATGACGAGCGTGTAATTCAAAATGAAGCCGTCCGGCGGGTCCTGGAGCCACCGGCCCGGATCCGCATTAGTCATCATTGGCCCGGGGCTGATGCACTCACGACCGGCGTGATGATGACCTTGAGCAGCGCCTCCAACCGTGTCGTGATTTTCGTCAGGCTACGGGTATAACTGGGCATGGATCCATCAGCCTTTTCCCGTCGCATGGGGCATCCAAGAGGTGGCGCTATGCACCTGGCCGTGGCGAGCGTTTCCCCTGGCAACTTTAGCAGGCATGATTTGAACACGCCAAGGTCGATGAGCAGCTGTGTCGTCTCCTTGTCAGCGTCGGTCCGTGAATAAACGACGCCGCGGACCTGCTCAGCCCCAGTCTCCCGCAGTGGTCGGCTCTTGACGAGCGCGTTCGTAAACCGCGTCAAGAGCACGCTAGCGCGACGTTACAGCCCGTTTCCAGCGACGCATTGCATGACCAACCTGCACGCCTTGTCAAGGAAATTCCTCAAATATTTATTCTGTTCCACCAAAGGCTTGATGAACTCGGCTACTTGTTCGGTCGCTTGTGTAATGTCGTTCATGAATAGCGAGTGACCGGTAACGTGATTCATTGCCCCCCAGTTGACGCGTGACATCGTATTGAATGCACCGTCGCAAGCTGATTCAAGCTCGCGCAGCTGTACGTTGATCGCTGCAGAAATAACGCTGGCAACGCATCAATCAGCAGGGTGGAGAGATCGTTCACACGTCACACCTCATGAAGAGATCCCTTTCGGCTTGCAATTTGATTCTGTCTTTGAACTTTTCGTCCACCTTTTCCCTGATCTTCTCCTCCAGCTGTGGCGCGTCAGCTCTCGGTTCAAGTCAGGTCGGACGGTGACATGCCTCTGCCGCGGTAGTTTGACAATAGTCTGCGGTGTTGACGAGCAGACACGCTTGTTGAAGTTCGGTCCTGTCGAATCTCGAGTCCGTTGATTTCCGTGATTGGGTCTGGGGTCTGATCCAATCAATCAAATCAACACTCTGTATTCTCAGCACTCGGGATCCTTGACTCGCCGTTTTAGTTTCAGAGACAGCACATCCTCTGCGGAGAAAAAAAAAGTCGGCGTCGTAAAAACAATCTCACACGACAGACGGACCAGCGTAGATTTTCAGCCACTTCTTTTGCACCCCACACAAGTCAAAGAGTGCTTGACCAGTCGACAGCTTGGCACATTGATCTAAACTTTGTGCATAGAAATAAAAGAGTTCCGTGGACGAAGGGAGCACGATCGGCACTTGCTCGGACTCGTCAGGGGTGGACAGTGATGCTCGAGGCGTTGATGCAGCAGTGGGGGGCTTTGAAGCCGTGTCAACGGAGCTGCGAGCCTTGGGACCACGGTGCGGAGCCAACATATCTGCAAGCGCCCTTGCACACATCGAGTGAGAAATACAGGACCATAACCGTTGCAAAAAGAAAATTACTTGTCCTGAGCGTCGACAAACACACCAAGATGGGGTTCAAATGCAGCAGACATGGGTTGGATTTGTGCTGTAGGAGGCGACGCGGTTTTCAGAATTTGCTCCACCTTTGGGACCGTCTCAGTAGGAGCCTTCATAGTCCACAGATGGAACACGAACAGGAGTGGCCCATTTCTTCGCCATCGACGACTCAAACTCTGATGTCTGCTGAAGGACTTCCAGGAGCAATTTGACAGTGAGCGACTGTCCTGCTTTGGACAACAGCAACGAGAGATCGTCTCTAGAAAACAGACCCGGGGATACATTCCAGTCAACTGAAAAGCTCCGCTGATCTCGCCTTTACCTTGTTGTTGACGCAAACTTGGAAAAAAGCCACCAATCAACCTGCCAATGGGCAGGAAACGCCCTGCCGATTTCTGTTTCATGAGAATTCAGCAATCGCCTGAACCAGGCGAATCTTCTTGCAATATTGTCGAGATGGCCCGCTTCATCGCTTGCTTGGAAGATGCGACGGTACTCTTTGAGCTCGAGTGCCACATACCGTTCGATAAGCTGAGTGCGCACATCAAGACCGAGCACGTCGACGACAGCACAAGCATCTGTGATTTGGCCGGTTTTTGACGGTTTGGAATGGTCTTGGCGGAAGCTACGCCACAGGTGTTCAGGGTGCCCAAGCTCAGCTACGTGACATGGCACGCACAACGAATCAAACTCGGTGTCAAGCTGACTCCGTATTTCTCCTTGGACCTGTTGGATTCGCTTCCAAACCTGCATGATACGGTGAACAGAAGTGTAAGACTTGAACGAGGCAGAGAGCTGCTTTACGGCCTACGAACCAAATGTCAACGGTGTTGATGCGAAAGCGTCAAGTTCACCAACGGCCAATGACTGTGCAACCTCTGCGTACTTCTTGTCCTTCACCTGATCCTCTAGCTGGGTGAGCGCATTAACTACGAACAAGCAAGGATGAGGGCGTGTAATCAAGAACGGGCTTGGACTGTTTACCAAGCATTTGCAGCCGTTTCAGTATCGTCATGCTTAGAATGAGGTTCTTTTTCGCGAGATCCAGAGCCTGTATGTCCTTTGTGATGTTCCGCACTACAGCCTCTGATTCTGACGCTTTCTCGCGTATGCGCGACATTTGCCCGAGAAGGTCCTGCAAGGACGGTGTGAACAGCAGGTCCGTACTGGGAAGGAAAGTGAACTGTACGGAAATCATTTCTTGAATGAGCTGCATTCTCTCCGGGTCCTGGTCCCGCCTAAGTGCCTCCTGGAGTGCGTCAATTTCAGCCTGAAGTTCGCACTCGTCCCGCGCAAGCTTTGCCTGAACAGCGTCCAGGCGAGCCAACGAAGCCTCTGTGACGATCCCAATTACAAAAGGAACGCGAGACGCACGAGGGCACACACCATCCGGGAAGAGTTGATTCAGGACGTCCACCGGATCGAAGTTGTCTGAAAGATCGTCAAGAGGATCGCCGTTTTGCGTTGGATCAAGATCGAGGACGCGCTGCACCGCCAGAGCCAGTTCCTGGGGCAGTCCCGCGTCGCGTCGTTGCATTGGTTGACAAGGAGGAGGAGGCGGGTGTCAGTTGGCACGCGCGCAGCCCGATTGGGAACACTCGGTCCAACGAAGGCACCAAGCCTGCTCGAAGCCCGCGTCGCACCACGGCGCAAACGGTCAGTCGGTTGCTCACAACCGTCACGGCGTGTCTGAATGTCCTCCCTAGGCTTCGTGCTTTCGTTTGCCCTCCTCCACACGCCCGTACCACCACCACCGCTACCTGCTCATCCTGCTCGCGTCTCTCCGCCGTCCCCCATGGCAGGACTCGACAGCACAAGGCATCAAGCCATCTCGACGTTCCTTGATCGTCCTAGATTTATTTGCGCCAATTGTTCTGTAGCACTTGCAAGTGCCGTCACTGAACTCCTGATAGTGCGACATGATCACGCTGTGACCGACAGGCACTTCAGGACGAGTTGATCAGCAAGTCCTTCTCCGGGAGGGACGGGCGAGGATTGTGCGTCGTCTTCGGACCATGGTGTATCACGATGGTTCACATCGAACCTTGTCCAGTCTCATGCACTCCGCCGTCAACGTCAAGTTGGGGTGCAAAGAGGATCGCGAGCTTTTGTAAACCTGGTTTATTCCGCGCACGGTCCGAAATTCATTGTCGATGTACGCAGAACCGGCACACACACGGTCGCTGATGTGTTTTGCCTCGAGTGCAACGGTTATGTTGGTTGGTACTACCACAAGGCTCCTAATTCAAGCCAGAGATACAAGGAAGGTGGGCAGTCCGTGATTACCCTACTCGAGCAGGCGACCAAGTTTTTCACAAGGGAAATACCTGCTCGAACGAGAAAAGTTGGTGAAAGAGAACAATTGGAAGCTGGACGAGTAGTAGCGAGCGAAGTGGTCTTTTCTGATTCTCCGTGTGCAGGGTTACTCGCGATGACTCGAAGACTCTTGGATCGGTATGTACCAATGTCGTTCTCTTTTCGAGCCACTCTCCTCGCCCACGCTGTGGGGAGTATGCTAGTCAGTGGTAGGACGCACACCGTCTTGTGATCCATTCGAACCGTCCCCGGTGAACTAGCACTGTCAAGTATCCTCTTGGAGAGCTATGCTACCCTGGCAAAGGCACGTTCCACTAGCTCACTTCCACCTTGCTCCCAGTCGTCCCAGCATAGGGCCCACTCGTTGCTATCTCTACCTAGTAGGCCGTCTCCTGCGTCACCTGCCCTTGGTTCCTTTCCCAACTTTTGGTATCCGTCCACTGCCGGCATCACGTATTTCCATCTCGACACACCCTCCAACTTGAACCCCATCCGTTCGGCAAGGCTGTTGGAGGGTGCATTGTTCGGAGATGCTGCCCACATAACTTTTCTGAAACCGAGCCCAGAAGGGGGGAGTTCGAGAATATACTTGACGAGCAAACCGACAGCATGAGAAGCGACGTGGGTTCGCTGGAAGGCAGGGAGGACGATCGCAGGACCGATCTCGGTGACGAGTTTCGTGACGTTGGTCCCCACGAGCCCAAACAGGCCTGCGAGTGAGCCTTGCCACTCGGGGTGAGCACCATCTGGACGCGTCGTGTCGATCACCGCGAACAGGAGCGCACTCTTGTCCCGCCGCCACGTCCCGGCGAACCGGAGAAAGTCAGCCGGGTGCTCGAGGGCGATGGGCATGTATTTGAACATGGGCTCGTGACCACGGATACCGTCAAGGCAGGCGGTGGCATGAACCCGAGGGACAAAGGGGACGAGTCGGAGCTTGTCTGTGGATAGCACTGGGGGGATCGGAAGGACAAAGTTGAGATCGTACGGTTCCGGGCCATACAACTCGCTCTCCTGAATTTTTGGCTCGGGGGTGTGGTTGTCAACGATGGCCATGGTGTACGCGACGTGCTCCGCTGCAAGCTTGCAGAGCACCCGACAGTACAATACTTGGCAAACCTGACTCGATCTGACTCGAGTCCCGCTGTGGCGATGTAGAACCGCCTTGGAGAGGCCGCACTACGCACCTTTGGGGTGTTTTCTTGCCAACTTAGCGCCGTTGCCCCTACACCCTGTTCTGGGTGTTTAGGAGTCACTGGCATGCATGTTTCGTCTTCGACCGCTTTGAGAAGTCGCATGCACTGGCATGGCAGGCTTTCCTATGTCAGGCTGGGCACCTAGGAGTGGACGTTCACAATCCTAACACCGATCTTGCAAAATTGGCACACCTGAGAGCTCTGGCAATCGTCTCTACAAAAAAACGCTGACCACTTATTCCAGTCAAGGGCTATTCGCAAAAAATGAGAGGCCATGCCAGGAATCGAACCTGGGTTTTGGGAAGATATCATCAGAATCCCAAGTGATAACCGCTACACTACAGGGCCATGACGGTATGCATAAAATTGGTGGATTACTCTCGCGCCCCCGAGAGGCCAGCCGGGCTCTATACAGTGGTCCCCGGTGTGTGCGTTGCCGGGTACCCTGTACGTCGGAATGCACCTGGCTCCCGGAGAGGGGACTAACGGGGTCATGTCGTACGCCGAGGAAATGAAGCGTTGAAACAGAGAACTGCTGTGGGGTCGGCATGGTCACCGAGCAAGATGCGGTGGGTTCGCAGTGAACCGCCAATCGCAAATCTTGCGACGGCTCCGAAGCGAACGAAGCGAGAGCCGATGTGCACTGGCCACGGCGCGAACGGACCGGCGTGTTGTTTTGTGGTCAGCAGCAGCCAGCCCGCGTCCACCGAGCGCGGACAACCGGCGTTTGATGAGCACCAACCCCTCCCACATCCTCATCGCCCGCAACTCGCGCGGACACAACAACCCCTCCGCGTCCCTCAGCTCGCCCACCGAGACACACGCAGCTGCAGCGGGCATATTCCGCTCCTCTGGCTCACCGCCCTGGCTGCTCGAGGAGTGCGACAACGATGAACTCGTCACCGAACTGAGCCTGTACGAGTCCGATCAAGCGATAGAAATCGACGACACTTTCACAAGACGCAAAGGCAGATTTCCTGGCACGGTCAAAATCGTCGTCGAGAGCACCACGTTCTGGTGAGCCGACAGCCTCCCCCCGCCCCCACTCGGCCCCGTGGCGTCACAGCCAGGCAGGCGCTTACGCCCTGCTTTGTAACAGGGCTCACAAGGAAGTCCTGTTTTTCGCTTCCCCGTTTTTCGAGGCCGCACTGAGTGGCAGTTGGCTCGAGACCGGTCGTCCACCGTCCATGTCCTCTGTGATCACCATTTCTCAGCCACCGTCTGTCCCGGGGGGCAAGTCCAGCCCTGACGTGCCTGTGGCCATGTCCTTTACCCCTGAGGACGATACCCATGATGGTGGGAGTGATGCTGCTTCCGACTACTCATCCCCGGTAGAGATCGAGAACCCTCCGATGAGTGGAAGCGAAACGAGCGAGAGCGAACCCGAACAGGTTGAATCCGAGAAGCTGGCAAACAAGCGCAAAACACACGCTCGGGAGACAAGTCTCGCCAAGCTTCAGGGCCCTAGAGACATCCGACCCGAGTTCAAGGGTAAACACAAGGTGAACCGTGGGGGATCCCAGAATACCCTTGCCACCGTGAAGCGACGCCGTCGGACAGACGAACAGGACGCCGTCATTGTCCTCAAAGAAGAAAAAGCCAGCATCTTTCACGATTTCCTCAAGTTTGTGTATCCGCAGTATGTTTGTTCGTCGTAGACCGTGTGCATAGAGTGATCCGATCGCGCCCTAGTCTTCAATGCAATATCTCGTGGAATAACGTCGAGGGCCTCATGAATATTTCACACAAACTCTGTGTTCCCGCACTCCAGCGGGAATGTCTGACCTTCCTCCTCACTCACGCGGCTGGCAAACCCATCAAGGCCATGCGCATCGCAGAGCTCTTTGAGGAAGAGGAACTCTACCGCGAATCGAGCCGTTTCGTGCTCGACAATCCCGGCGGATGGTCTGAAGAGGAAATGAGCACTCTCGGCCAAGACACGCTCTTGAAACTCGAAAAACGGTGCGCAGCAGTCATGTTTCGAGAAAGGTGACTTGAATATGTCTGATGCACCGGCGCGCGTGATTCCAGACGCAACTGGTTCCTCGAGCGCGTTCTGAAACTCGGCTTGACCCCTCTGGCCAAAGAATACCAATGCGTGCGTCGGCCGCCTTGGGCGTCCGCCCTGTCTCACCACCCACACATTTCCCCCTTTTGTGTAGTGCCCGACCTGTCCAGACCCCGCCAACTGCGCCCGCCTGCTCGAAGAGAAATGGCGACAGGCCTATAACGCCGTCTTTCGATTTGGTTCGTGACCGTCCCCGGGTCTCCACGTCCCCCTGACGGCAACCGGCACTCACCGACGACGGTTGGCTCCACAGGCCCCTGCCAACCTTCGATGGTCTACCGCTACCTCCGAAATCTGGAGGGCGTCAGTCCGCCGCTGTCGCTCACGCATCTCGCGTGTCAGACGACGGCCAAGGCGTTCACAGCAACGCGTAAGCCGGCCAGCCCTGTTCCTTTTCCTCCCCCTTCCCCTTTCCCCCTGTTTTGGTCGTTCCCCTGGTCATACTGTTCCCCCTTGTGCTGACGTGTGCGACGCTCCGGGGTGTCCACGCCCCAGTGTTTGACAGGATGTTCTCACTGGGCATCCGGAGTGATGCCGCAGTGGCGCCGCTCGGTCCGCGTGTC
>JBBPTT010000213.1:0-36956 GCA_038094175.1 Boletellus aff. lepidospora
TGTCCGTGTCGACGTTGGCCATGTGCAAGGGTGCTGCGACCCCCTTAACGATGACAAACTTTGGCACTCCGGAGGCCGGAGACGGGGAAATTTCGGAAGAGGGCGCACTGGATGCGTGAGTGAGAGGCTGTGGTTCGGGGGGAGGGAGGACAGGGTCGGTCAAGAATTCGTGGGGGCTCGATTCCTTCAACTTCGGCGCTCCTGTATTATCAGTCTCGACCCTTGAACCCAGCAATCTTCGAACGTCAGTGAGCTTGCCAGAAAGGGCTGCTGCCGCTGCCATGGCAGGACTGACGAGGTGAGTTCGCCCTCCAGCGCCTTGACGGCCTTCGAAGTTGCGGTTACTTGTGCTGGCACAACGCTCACCAGGAGCCAACTGATCTGGGTTCATGCCCAAGCACATAGAACAGCCAGCCTCCCGCCAGTCAAAACCAGCCCGCTTGAAGATAGTATCCAGTCCTTCTGCTTCTGCATGTTGCTTAACCAAGCCTGAGCCAGGAACGACCATAGCTTGAATGTTCGGCGACACTCTGGCGTTGGGGCCGGCAGCCAACACAACTCGAGCAGCGGAACGGAGATCTTCAATACGACTGTTGGTGCAGGAACCAATGAAGATTTTGTCCAAAGCGATATCCTCTGTACGAGTATTCGGCTCCAGACCCATGTAGGCTAGCGCCCGCTCTGCGGCAGCCCGCTTAGCGGGATCTGTAATTGTTGTGGGGTCTGGAACGGAACCGGTGATAGGAACAACGTCTTGGGGTGATGTGCCCCACGTTACGGTGGGTGGTATGTCTGCCGCACTGATCTTTATTTCGGTGTCGAATTTTGCGTCGTCGTCACTCTTGAGCGTGCGCCAATAAGCAACGGCGCGCTCCCATGCCTCACCCTTTGGGGCCAGAGGACGGTTGCGGAGGTATTCAAAGGTAACCTCGTCTGGCGCGATCATACCTGCGCGGGCGCCGGCTTCGATACTCATGTTGCAGACGCTCATACGAGCCTCCATGCTGAAGCCGCGGAAGACAGAACCAGCATATTCGATGACATGCCCTGTGCCTCCAGCTGTTCCGATGCGTCCGATGATGTGGAGGATGACATCTTTCGAGGTCACGCCTTCAACAAGTTCACCATCTACGGTGATGCGTAAGTTCTTCCCCTTTCGTTGCAACAAGGTCTGAGTGGCAAGAACGTGCTCGACCTCCGACGTTCCGATGCCAAAAGCCAAGGAGCCAAACGCTCCATGAGCTGCGTAAATGGAAGATGAGAAACTACCAGGATCTTGTATAATGGACGCACTAGAGGTGTGTGAATCACCGCAGACACACGTTATGCCTGGAAGCTGCGAGAAGTTGGTGTGTATCTTGAATGTCAAAACGATGGATGATCCCTTACCGTAAAGCCTTGTTCAGGTCCGATGACATGGACAATGCCTGTAGCTCCATAGGTATTAGGGTGGCACATAAGCAGAGGAGCATACCCTGACGACGGTCCGCCAGACCGAAGTAAGTGAGCCCAAATGCTTTCACGTTTTCCTCGATAGCCACACACTGGGCGCGCGAATCGGGTTCCGCAACAAACGTATCGACAGACTTGTAGTTTTTGCGGGTGATCGTACTTGCATTAAACCGGGGTTCTGAGTCGCCCTCGCCTGATAGTGCGAAGTCACTCACGGAATGTTATGATCGACAGTTGCTAGGGTGCAATCTGGCCGGCGAACATTCCGGCCTGCTGCCCGACTACCACACCGTGAGCACACGCCTCGGCATGACCGAATCAAGAACGTACAGTCCCTCGAATGCCTGGGGGCTCGTGACTTCGTGGACAAGGTGACTGCGAACCAGCCTCACTATGTAGCTCGCCTTGAATACCGATGCACATACCGATCAATGTAGATAAGGGCCAATCCGTCTCCCAAGACATCGCTGAGGGCAGGTGAGTGCAATGCGAACAAACATGCATGACTCTCGCTCACACGACATGGTCATCCCAGACTTTATCATACAGAGTGCGCGGTCCAGTGACGGGCGCCGGCATTTTATCGTGTTAGATTGTAACAGCGGAGTGGGCAAGGAAGGGCGCTGCTCGAGTGGCGTTCAGGTGCGGCGCGTTATTTAATCGACAAGCGTCTACGGCCGATCTCGGTATTTCGGCCGATGACAAATGACAAAATTGTTGTTCGGGCCCCATCGTCGGCTCTTCGGGCGGGACGACTGCGGAAAAAATAGATATCGTTTCGACGAACAAAGGCAAATAGGAACGGACGAAACGAGATATTAGCTAACCAGCGGAAAATGCCGAATCAACTGCACAGTTTCTCAGCCACCACTGGCTGGGTGTCTGCATACACGAGTGTACAGTCTTCCGGTCGACGTTATGGCCAAGTCCAAGAAGTGCGCGCCATCTACATTACTTCGGACGTAGGTTGAACTTCTTCCAGCCATACGAACCACAACCAGAACCGTAAGGCCCACCGTAATGGTATCAAGCGGCCACAAACCAAACGGACGCGTTCGATGAAGGGGGTGCGTGCTCGTGCTTGATGAGTATCTGTTTTTTCAGTGTGAGACTTGCCTCGTATAGGTTGATCCCAAGGTGTGTTTGCTTTGCCCGTTCGTCACTGGAACAATGCCTCACTCTATTATGCAGTTCCGCAAGAATGCACTCTATGCACTTATTGGATCTGTACGTTCAACCTCGCCCTTTTCATAATTCCTATCTTATAATTGTCAGCGAAAAGCACGCGCAGAACAAAACGACAGTTCATCATGATCTCAGTGGTTACCTTCATGACGATCAAGGATCACAAATGCATAGATCGCACTCTGCACATGTATCATGTATCATAACCATGTGCCGTGACTCGGGTCATAAAGTAGCACTCTCTTCCACTGTTTGCTCTATCACGGTTGGAATCCTGGCGTAAGAGAATGATCCCTTAGTCTTTCCTTCCGGTTTGCGTGCAAGTTCCTAGCACCGCGTTCAAGAGCTGCTTGCAATCTCGCGGCCTGGAGATGACAGTGAATGAAATGAATGTTAACAGTGAAACAACCCTTGCGTAACGCACTGCTGCATCTTCTGGCCGAAGCGCGCCCTTGGCCATATTGTGCTTGCCATATTTGAGTTTCTTGGCTCGCGTCGTTTGCGTTTTCTTCCCCGCTGCGCCCTCCTCGAGTAGAGTCGCGCACTCTGCCTGGGTGGCAACATAACCTTGTAATAGTGAAAAGAACTTATGCCGGAGGACAATCTTGATCTTTTCGAGCGAATGCGCGCTATACCACCCGTCTCGTTCCTGGAGTGGTAAAGCGGGAGTACGGTGGAAAACACTGTGGTACCTACATCACATGTTTCTCGCAGATCTTCTTCGTTTTCAATCATGTCTTTCAACATGGTGTCATGTATGTCACAGAGCTGGAAAGCTGCTGTTTCCTTGGTGAGTGTCATGCCATCGAATACGTGTGACTTCCTAAGATGACGTTATGAATCAACCAGGGAAACAGAAAGTGCTGATCACCGTCGTTCGACATCCATCGCTTCCTCTTGCTCAGCAGACCTTGCAATGTATGCAGTCGCTGACCTTCCCTCCTGTCTTCGGGAGACGATAGAAACTCTTGACATTGGATGATTCGCATTACGGAAATAGATGCGTTGATAACTGTCGGGTCTGTCAGGCTACTCAAAGATGTCGCCCCTTTGTCAACGCTTACAACCGAGCCTCTGGATGCTTTCTTGGGTCGTATTTGAGGCGGATGAGAGTATCCCGCCAAGGCCCATCTTGAAACGTATAACAAACAAGGGGAAGCAAAACCTTGGAGCTTTAAACCGTGAGATGAGATAACAAGCGGAGGGAAGGCATCTCACTTGTGTATCTCCCTGACCTCCGCGGGACTAAACTGATTATACAAAGCAGCACGAGTCCAGATAGGTCGATTTTGTACCATCTAAAGGACATCATCGGTCATGACGTTAGAGCAACAAGACGAACTTCCGCAACCTGTGTGATACGCTCCAAGAGCTCTGGTTTGACCTGGTTTTTTGCTTGTTGCACGGCAGGGATTGGAACTTCTGGGATCTATGGGATCTGAGATGAAAACAAGATAGCCCAGCAAAGTTACCAACATTAAGATCTCCAAAAGTGACCGTCGCAGGGCCATACCCCTTCCAACGACCCTTATTGATGAGTCGCTTACGTTCCTCGCCTGTTTCTTCGTCAATGACAGTAGTGGCCATTGATGCAGGATTCGGCTTGAAACTGCCGATCATTCGGCCCACACTGTGAAGAGGAGATCAAGCGTGCTTACTTGTAGTTCTGAGGAATTCCCTGACGACTAAATATCGGCGGAGGGAAGAGCCTTAGGTTACTTTGGGTAGCTGCATCGCCGTCATCGTTCGCAAGGCCGGGGTCGATGTTAGAGCTTGTCCTTGCTGGAGAGAAGACATGGTCTTCTTTCTCTTCAGGGATAGTGTACCGGATGATGGCATCGACTACCAACCAACGATTTGACGTCGACATGGTTTGTACAGTCGTATCATCGCTTACCATCCATTCTGTCCATTGCTAGCCGCAATTGTGCAACGGGGTCTGACATCTCCGGCTCAAACTGATAATCTGCCATGGCTTCCCCGGGTGTGAATGTCCGTCATAACAGTTCTGATAACCAGACTCACTGCGAAATCGTGCCGTCTTCAGAATGACGCCAAATGGTTCCGCAATATAATCCCCAATGACACCGTCATCACCCACGTGCCGGCGCCTTCTTTTTGTCACTTTGATCAAGATGTTGCTTGTCCCGACGATGTCTCCAGGAATTGGATGTGCATAAGGGTTTCCGTGGCGGAGGTTTAGTTCCAGCAAAGCTTCGTTTCTCGCGGCAGTGCGCTTGAATGCGCTGTCGAGCTTCGATACGCCGCCTAGGTTGCGGATTGCCAGGGAAACAGAAGAATGTTGCACATAACCAGGATACTCGACTGCGTAGAAATGAGTAGCGGACAGGGGACGCTCAGGGGCCTCGCCGGTTGGTGAAGACGGTGCTTGGTCGGCGTGCATAGCACAAGACAGTTGCCATGTACGTAGCTGAGCTAATCGTCTCGACACCAGTAGCCAAAGTCACTATGTAATCACATGCACATGCGAGACCTGCCCCAGCAGCGTTCCGCGATTTCGATCAACTCCCACTCGCCTTCTTCTGCAGATTCTTCCATGCACTCAAAAGTTCCTGCGAATAAAGTGTAACGTACAAAGTCGCCCACCCGTCCAGTCAACTTACTTGGTCTGCCATATCGATGCCGGACTTCTCGAGTTCTTCCTTGAGTTTCTTGCCTGCCCTGCGGAAATCTGGGTTGGACAGGAGCTGAAACAGCTGCATCGTCGTTGGCCCTGTGGTCGGGTCAACTCCTGTATGGTTGCATGAGGTCAATACAGAAGGGTGACGATACCGGACACGTGTCACCTTTCTCTTTCATGAGCTGTTGAATCTCGTCCAGAGCCGACACGGCCTCTGGGTTACTTAGTAATTTTCGAATGGCGGGGAGGTTGGCCACCTCTTCGAAGCTCCCGAGGCTTGAGCCGAGCTCCGAGGATCGTTTTATTCTTGCATGTACCCGAGGTGTGAATGAAAACGAGCGTTGACACCGAGCTGCGAGGTGTGGTACTGGTCGTGCTGGCCGGCGTGCAAGCAATGCAAAGTATTGGATCATGGTGCCAGAGGGAGGGTTACACGCCACCAACGCGTCGGGACATAAGCGGACGCGTGCTCCCACCTTGGACTTGACCATGGATGACGATTATTTCTCGATAGACGCGATCCTCGCGGAAAACCAGGTATGCACTCGGTCGAGCAGTGGACTGCTGCTGCACATGGCGCCGTAGAAAATACAATGCACATTCAAGATAGATGTGCCCCGTATGGGGCATCTTGGCGGAGGTTCCGAAAAGGATGTATGCTCTCGTCGACTGTCCAGGTGTCGTCGCACTCAGTAGGGGTTTCGATAGATCAAAGCTCTGACAAAAGTTCCGCTCCCGATGTGGCTGGCGTATATTTTCCTCTACTCGTGAGGGCTTATTTATCTCGTCTAGGTATTCATTCACATCATGGTCTGGCAGCGACTGGGCTGATGTGGCCACGCCAGTAGCCTTTGGCACTCGAGTTAGGAATGCACTCAGAGCAGAGCCTCGGAGTGTTAAACTCTCCTCGCTCGTCGGAGCGGGCGGGCCGTGGTATGGCTTTGGCAAGATGATCATGGACATGTAAACGACGCAAAGTGGATATCAGAGAATCATGCTAATTGCGATTTATAGATTATCGGAAGAACAGCGTCTGGAATTGGAGGCAGTTCTGACGCAGGTACGTAGCTGTTGTGGGGAAATGTCGCTGGACTCAGGCCACGATCCCAAGCAGACATTCCGGGGGCGCCTCACCGAGGTGGTCGACCAGGCACAGCATTTTGCAGCCCTTGGTCCTGCAGGTGGAGGGGGTAGTAGTGACATGATGCAATCGTTCAGAGAAGGGCTGGACGTGACGGAGAGAGAACGTGAAGTGGGACTTTTCATTCCGCATCGCGTGGCACTGACACATTCGCAGTATTCATGTTAGCACAAGAGAGCGCCAGACAAACGAAGCGTTGGTATGAAAGCAGTGACAAGATACGTCGGTGAATGACCTGTGCTTGATAAAATGAATAGCATCGTATGGACTGGTTTTCATTCATCTTTTTTTTGTGAGGCCTCGTCTAGGAGGGACAGTGCTCTGAGCTCTCCCGCGAACCTGCGAAATATAGGATTAGCGCCAGAGGGAGAAATCGCGGGCGTACCATTTGATGCTTGCCCAAAGAGCAACCTCGATCGTCATTAGGAAAAAGAAGTGGATGCTACCATTTGTGAGGTAGGCTAACCAGGCGAAGACCAGAAAGAGAACGGCAAAGGCGCAGTCGACTGCCAGTAAAAACGACGGATGTAAGGAGGAGCCTGGCTTCAAAACAAAGGAGAAAAATCCCGGTACACCGACGTCGGAGGAGGGCATGTACGATCGCGATCGAGCTTGCACTCGAAGTACGCAACTTGTACAGACACCAAACGTGTACAAATACTAATCAACAATACACTCCCCAGTGCGACGAAGTGCAAAGACAGAATCGGACTCTGCTTGACCTTGTGCTGGAATGCGGGGCTGAGCCAGGTGTGTATGGAACGAATTCGCACTGACATTGGAACGTGCCCGAAAGTTCGAAGTATTTTTCTGCAAAGCAGAGTACGGACTCTGGTCTGGAGCCGTCCTCGGAGTCATCACGTCCATCAAAGGCGCTCCTTGATAGTGCCCGAAGCACGGGGAGCCTAAGGTGAGTTAGTTGAGTGTCGAACACCACAAGACTTGCGGGTGATGAGCTATGTCTGTGGGTCAGGGCCCCTGGGAGGGAGGGAGAAAACGTACGTCGGGGACTGCGACGACAGATACTCGATAGTTGAGAGTGCATAAGTAATCAGCAGGAGGTAGGAGGACACCGTGTGTCTTGTGGGCGTCTGCATGGGCTGAGGGATCACCGGCGTGGCAAACGCGTCGACTCACTCTTCCTGCTCGGGCAAGAAATACGCGGAAGGCTCGTGCAGCACAAGCAGAGAAGGAGCACGATCAAGTGTCACTTTCGGCGCAACCGGGACAGACGGGGAGGAGGGATCGTGTGTGCGGAGCATGGCAAGGACCGCAGCGAGGTGTGTGGGGCTAGGAGGGTAGCTGCAGAAGAAGGGGTCACACGAGCACACGCACGACGAAATCGAATGGCGAACAAGACAGTGACCCTGGCGCTCGCGCCCGCCACCGTGCCCGTTCCGGAGTGCCCACTAAGCCATGGGTCGCTGTGGTTCTGGAGGGCCTGCAGGAGGAAGGGGCGGGATGGGGAGAAGAGTATCGCATGATGCGGTGGTGGGACGGAGAGACAGAGGTGGATGGGCGCGGCGGGGTGATAAGGACCGTGCACGATGAGCGACCTGAACTCGGGCAGGGGCGGCGCTGGCTCGGGCAGGAGACGCATATCGTCACGTGTGCGCCCGGTATCCTGTGCGGGCCCGCTGATAAACCCACCGCGCCCATCTTCTCGCCGTGACCAGCCATGTCCCTCCTTTCCTCGATCCCGTATGCTGCCACCCTCTTCCTCCAGTCCGCCCAGGTTGCCGCACAGCTTACCCCGGTCCCTTGGCTCGCCCCAGCCATCGGCCTGGTCAATACCCTCGTAACCATGATCGGGCAAGCCCACGCAAACAAGTAGGCCACTTCTTATCTTCTCTTCACGCGATCTTTTCCCTCCTTTTAGAAATGCCTTGCTCCAGCTCCAGGATCGCTGCATCAGCTTCTTGGTCGTCGTTCGACAAAAGGGCGAGGGAGTGGCCCTTTCCGAACAGCAAAGATTAGCTGCTGGTGTTCAGAGGTCCCTTCGCCATATACCCTGCGCATCCGTCAGCGCTGATGTCAAGTTTCCAGCACGCTCCAAATCGTCATCAACCGTATGGATAAGTGGTGCTCGAAAAGCGCGCTCGAGCTTTTCATCAAGCAGGCCGATCTGGCCGCGGCTATCCAAGACTGTCACATGGAGATCAACGATAGTCTGGCAAAACTCCAGGTGCGTCTAATTTGTTGTGTCTTTCTCTGGCTGATCTCCCGTTCTAGCTCACTGCGGCACTAGACACCGTGGCTTGGCAGTCGGAGCTGTTGGCGAATAACGAACGTGACCAAGCCGAAATTCTACGCTATCTCTCTGACATCAAGAATACCCAATCGATCATTGCGGTGACCCAGCAGCAACAAAGCACTGACATAAAGGCCCTCATGGCACTGATGCAGCAGGTGCGTGAGCTCCATGTCGGCCCTTGGTGCGCCCAAACCTTTCAATCTGTATATAGAACCTCTCTATCACTCCTGATCGTAATACCCGGGGATTGGGAACGAATTTATACTGCATACAAAAGTCTTCCGGAAAGCTTCTTGCCAACATGCATCTGCAACGCGGGGAAGTACGTAGACTCGGCCAGTATCCCGTCAGTGGGACAGGCTCCATGGATATCTGGGAAGGACTATATTTGAATGAAGAGAAAGTCGCCATCAAGATCTTGCGCGCTGTTCACTCTACTCCAAAAAGTCTACAGGTAAATGTTCAAGCATATTCAGCTGGTCAATATACCTACCTAATCCTTTGGTCAGCGATTTAGACGTGAAGTCGACATTTGGAATAGAGTATGGGAAACCGATCAAGGACGCCATATCCTGCCACTCTATGGGTTCTGTCAGAGTGACGGTCCATTCCCGCGCGTTTCTTCTGTCCTGTATGCGAACTTCATCTGACATTTGCGATAGTTATGTCGTCAGTCCGTGGCACTCGAATGGAACCGCTGAGAAGTACGCCGCTCGTTTCCCGGACATCGACCACGTTGCGCTGGTTTGTCTCGACAATCGAACTGCCATCGATCTGGTTCATTCGATAATTTCACAGATTCGAGGCATTTGCGTAGGTGTCCGTGTCCTGCACACAATGGTCCCACCCATCGTGCATGGAGACTTGAAAGGGGTACATGCTCGCGTTCCCACTCTTAATTCAGACCTAACGTGCGCTTCAAAAGGCTAATGTCATCGTCGATGGTGCCGGAAACCCACTTCTCGCAGACTTTGGTTTCTCGAGAGTGCGCTCTGGCGCCCTCACTTTCTAACTCGTGTCCTAATACATCCGTGCTAGGTCGTAGAAGATATAACTGGTGTACCCTTTACTCAGTCTGCTGGGTAAGTGTGGTCTTGTGACACTTTTACTTGTCAATCATGAGGTGGTACAGGGTTTCAAACTCTCAAAGGTGGTTGGCGCCCGAGCTGTGTTTTGACAAGGGCAGGTTGACCATGGCTGCTGACGTTTACGCGCTCGGAATGACGATGCTAGAGGTATCATCGGTCTCTCGATGTTGCGTCCAGCTTTGGTGACATTTAACAGTTGATGACGCATGCAATGCCTTGGGCGACCGTCAGACATACCACGCAAGTTATCATCAAGGTAGCTTCAGGCGAAAAGCCCCCCAGACCCCGTGATGATGCTACTATTGCGAGAGGGTTAAATGATCACCTTTGGGAAGTCATGCACAAATGCTGGGACGAGGCGGAGATCAGGCCAACTGTAATGCAGGTTCTGCAGATACTTTGAAGTATTACATGTTGCCTTATATAATCTATACCAACGCGCGCTCCTCAAGGCCTTACTCTCAGGTGCAATCGCTGCGACTTCGAAGATGCATGCATTCGCGGCGTATGTCTTGCAAAGTTACTACAGGGCGACAGGCTGGAACGAAGATAATCTCTATGCGAATTTGACGCGGTCTTCCAGTGGTATGTTCCCCCGCACAGGTCGCTCTCTCTATCCTGAGGCCTCTACAACAGCTATACTGGACTTTAATATCCCGCGCGGGCTGCACCTTTCGATATCCAAGTCACCAAATCCGCTCTTCAGCACGTCGTACTCCATCAACGCGATGCCATCGCTCAATGGCTCGGTAGGGTACATATTCACCTCGTGCGACCTGGACATCAAGAGCTCTGGAAACGTTCGGTTTAAAGATATGGTTGAGCGATTCAAACTGTATAGCCAACCTAGGCGACCGGAGGCGAAGGAGGAATGGTTGGCTGGCCAACGTGTCGATTCGCGGGGTATGTATCTACATACCACTTTTCGCACCTGACGTCTTGAAACGTTGACCAGCAGAGACTCGCGACAGATTATCTCCTCTATGGTCGTCTCTACCTTCCTTCCGGTCGATTGGATGCGCTGTATTCGACCCGACTATCCCCTACTGTACAGGCGCTCGTTGCTGCCATCTCCGATCCGCGATCAAGTCTTACTGGGGAAGGGAGAACGCGCGGAGAAAACGTGAGCAACATCATGTTCAGCCTACAACACGACATTGGAAAATGGTGCACCGAGTATTCCTGGAGCGCTGAGGATGGGATGTGGGGTGTGCGTATACTGCATAATTTTGGCAGACTCGGCAACTCCGTGGACACCCTCGAGGAAGCCAACTCCTCCACCAATCCCCGGCCAAAGCGTGTAGACGAGGAAGATGCTACTGGCGGCGGACTCAAGGGCCGTGTTTCCGTTGGAGCAGAGTTTTACATCAGTGCAAAGGAGAAAAGCGCAGGAGGTTTGAAGCTAGCTCCCTGTTTTTGACCAGAGTATAATCGGTGTTTTTGGCAGTGTCTACTGGAATTCGGTTCACAACACTTCCAGACGCATCTGCTCCGCCTCGAACGCCGTCGTCTTCCCCACGACGTGCTCTCCCGTCTCAGCCGCCTACTACAATTACGGCCTTGTTCAACCCGATGATGGGCCATGTTTCAACCGCATACGCTGCCAAAGTCTCCCGGGACCTTTCCTTGTGTTCAAGGTTTGACTTCAATGTCTACAGTTATGCTAGCGAATGGACCATGGGAGCAGAATGGTGGATGCGCCGTTCTCTCTCGCAGCCGGTCTCGGACAGCGATACCTTTCATTCCCTAAACGGCGACTCGAGCTATCTGCAACAGGGATCGCCTCACTCGGAGCCAGTCATTCGAGGAGTTGTGAAGACCAGGATATCGACTAACAATGTTCGTTGCACCTTTCGACATTCGCAGTGTGCTACACCACTAAACTCTTTCGTAGACTGTTTCGTTATTATGGGAAGGACGCTTGAAGCAAATGCTGGTCAGTTTGGGCGTAGTTTCGGATCTATCAAGCCGGTCGAAACCAATCAAAGCCATCGGACTCGAACTGTCGTATTTCAGTGCGGGATAAGGCTTTCGTAGCCATCTGTGTATTACCCGGCGACCGCGACCGGGGTATAGCCGAATGCAATTTCATTATCAGGCCTGCGCAGCAAGCTTACATTAGATGAGGATGCCCTTTGATGGACACCGTTTACCACTGCCAGCAACCATCAACGATAGTCGTGTATCCCCCTCCTAGGTTTTTGAGGCTCTGTGGATGGATATCCATGTTCCAGGTAGAGAATGAAGGCAATCAGTTTATTATTGCGCGGTTCTTCCAAGGAGCCGTATGGTTTTCTGTGACGATACCAAACCATCCTTGAACTCTGTTCGAGTGACTCCTTTAGGTTCAAGTTCTCCTTTGTGTGGCGGACAAATCTAGACGCCTCTGTGGCAACGTCAGGTACATACTGTGAGTTGGCGAGACAGACACCATGGCCCTACCCATCTTCACTCGGTGTAGGTCCCGTTCAACATCCTGGGGAAGACGAACGGTCAGTGGCCCGGGAACTTGCCCTTCTCCTCTTAATCGATACAGACAATATTTACACCTCTTGGATATGCTGGCTGAAAGCTGTAAGCGAAGGTCGGCTTCCGCTGCTTCATGCGAGGGGTCTGTGCCTATTCGTTGGGAGACGCGCTATGGGCGCTATGACCCAGGTCGAGCTTCGGTCGCTTCGTCCATGCTCGGTCAACCGATACCAACCCCCCGTTAAATGCCACGATAACGGTGAGTACGAATCCAGCAATCTATGGTACATACATCATCGCTCATCGAAAACAAATACTACAAGTATGTCAAATATAACGGAGAAGTGATGACGTGGGTATATACTTGGGATTAGATGCGACGAGATCAAAGGTTCACTTATCCAACCGAAGAGCATGAACGTAAAAGCAATTATCCAAACGATCTACAGCAAATCAAGACACGAAGTTGTGAGCGGCGAATTATATCTCATCATGAAATAGTGGAATCTCTTGTGACAGGAATTGTTTGTGTGCGGGGATTGGATCCGAGCCCGCCAATGGTCCGGGCCAGCCTGGAGATCGCTTCGCCCGTTATAACGGGACGGGAAGTCTGCGGTAATCGAGACCCTACACCTCCGACAGGTGTGGAATAATTGCGAGAATGAGCAGAGGCATGTTTGCCAAGAGGAGAGGAGGCCCCAGATCGACCGCGTCGATGAGATGTTGCGCCTGAAGGGGCAGTGTATGGTTGTGGTGCCCCTGCGTGGCCTTCTGTCTGCGAGCGCGAATGAGCGCGGGAACCCGCGGGTGGTGGATGAGTAGGTAGGAGGCTAGGGGCCGAATGAGACCCTGGCAGACTAGGTGCAGGTGCATGGATCGAAGCAGCAAGACCTCGTTCGCTAGAAGATGCCCTAGACACACTCTCCGGTACTAGATGCTCATCCACAGACGGCGCATGAATCGATTCGGACAATCCCTCGGTTTTTGACGAAAGTGTCTCTTCCCCCGCGACGAACCCGGGTGGTTTAGGTGGGAGATTGGAAGGTTTACTGGTTGATCTGCTTCGGGCGCGCAAGCTTTCCATGGCTGCCACAGGCTTTCGTGGAAGGGAGGGATGTAATGGGGGCTGCCCGTCAGAAAGGGCTGGTGAGGACAACTCTTCGACCGCCACGGGCACTGTGATGGACTGTTCTGGGGCCTTGTCGTCAGTGGGCGGGATAGCGATTGTTCCCGTTGTGGGACTAGGCAAGAGTGAAGGTTCAATGAACGACTCCTGCTCTATGCCAGGTTTAGCATTGTGACTCTCCGTCTCTTGCTCTTTCTCTTGGAGAAGGTCTGAATTTGGCTCCGGTAGGGGTTTCAAAGTGTCTGCCAGGATCGGGGAAATCTCCTCATTCCGATTTTCGTGGTGAGTTGCACTGGTGTGCGTTGTCGTAACACCCCAGTCGTCAAGATCGGGTAGGGAATCGTCTTCGTCGCCGGCCCAATCAATGTGGCTACCGGGAGTCGTCGGGCGATTTTCAGCCATCGCGACGGCTCTTACGCGTTCCACCAACACATCGATGTCATGGCGAATTTCTGCCTCGTGAGCAGCTGCAAGGTGCGACGGGATATCCTTGCGCAATATTTTCTGAGATGAAAGCGTGGTGTCAACCCGTGAGTTTTGTGTTTTGATTGTGTCTTGTAGATAGGGTGGCTTTGCAGGCGTAGTGGGACCCTTTCCTGGCAGAGGGCGACGTCGACGATGAGCAGATCGAGAGGGGGTAGGTGGAGCCGTGTGGGAAGTTTGAGAAGGAGAGGGGGGGGTGGCCACGACAGTAGGGGTAGCGCGAGCTTGCTTGCGAGGTGCTGGTTTAGGGCGACCACCGCGCTCGGCGGAACCATTGACAACTTTCTCCGAGGATGCCTTTGGTGTTGCGGTAGTAGAAGTTGATGCAGGAGGCTTTTGCGTGACGGGGGGTATTGTTGGTGACGGGGATGGAGCGCTCTTGGGAGTACCTGGGTGACTGGCGCCCTTTGGGCCCGAGTTAGCTGGAGTACCCCGAGCACCCCTAGCACCACTGCCTCGGGTGGCCTTTCCTCGACCGACTCCACGAAGAGCTGAGTCCGCTTCGCCTGTTCTCGGGTTGCTCCGATCTTTGCCACGGGGAGAGCTGTGGGCAGCAGGGTTTGGGCTACTTGGCACAGTCCTGGAAGCTGGCGAGGCCATCTAACCAGTGTGGTGCAGGACAGACTGTTCGATAGCTCAGCATCGCATTCAGGCCAAGGAAGTGGGACTGACTTGGCTCTGAAACTGTGAAGCGGGACGACCGTTTTTCGTTCTACTTTGGTCGTGATGGTCAATGAAATGTGTTGGGCCAAACACGGCAAAGCAAGCGAGCGTCGAGCGGGCGACTCAAAGCTGTCGGTCATCACAACGCCAGCATGTCCAAAGCGTCCCAGCCAGAGCTCAAAAAGGTCTGTCCTTGTGCAACCATGGCCTGGAACCATCGCCCTGACGGCCCTGTAGTTCATGGACAAGAAACTGTTCGTCCATCTGCAGGGCGGCCGTCAGGTCAGCGGCACGTTGCGCGGTTACGATCTGTTTCTCAATCTCGTGATCGACGATGCGCTCGAGGAGACAACGCCCGCACAAAAGCATCCAATTGGCACGGTGGTGGGTTTAGTCTCGGCCGTCGTCTGCTGTGTTGGATCTTATTCACACTTCACTCGAGGTGATCCGTGGTAACAGCGTCACTTCCATGGAGATTCTGGAGGCGACTCGGTAGGGAGGCACGAATTAAATACACCGATTTAAAAACATGCTCATCGCACGGACGTGGATGGGAGCAACATCCAAGATTGTTGTATGAACAACTGTGTTTAATGAGATCTACTAGCTATACACCAATGTGTGAGTACACTAGCAAGTTGTGGACTAGGGTTAGGGTTAGGATGGAGGAGGAGCAAAAAAAAGAGATGGCCTGCCCAGCCAGAGTGGCCATGGCAGGACAGGAAAATATTGAGACAGTGCATGAGCCGAAGCCCATACAAGCCGCAGTTACCCTCTGTGTGGACAGGGTCGCCGTGCTATGGAAGATCCCCACGGCCCGCACACCCGGGTACGTGAAAGGGCATGCGCCATCAAGGTAAGTATGAGGTGCCAGGGTGCGCACCCCCCGCTTATATATCCCTCGCCTTTGCGCACGGACCACCATGACATGCTTGCCCAAAAAAGGTCTACGACGCCACCGACCCGCGTTACCTCGCGCCAATGAGTGGACTCGCGGACGAGCTTCTGGCAGATCTCGACGGCCTCTCGGACAATGGCAGCGCAGACGATGACGACACGCCTGCCCAGACAGTCAGTGCAGCACCAAATGGAACGAAGCGCAAGGCCGACGGTGACATCGACATGTCCGAGGACGAGGGGATGGCGGAAGAGGAGCAGGACACGCCGGGCGACGTGTCTGGAAGCAGTCTCGTGCTCGAGGGTGGTGTACGGCCTGCAGAGGAGCTGGACGCGGAGGACGTACAGCAGATGGATCTCGGCGCGATAGAAGACATCGCCTCGATAGCAAAACTACATGGCAGCAAGAAAATGTCCGACACGTTGAAGGCGAGTCCATCCCCTCGCTGCTCCAACGCTGCAGCCGACGTTGTACCGCGCAGGAAATTGGCAAGTACCAAGCGAATCCCAGCTCGGCGGACGTCATGTCGCTTCCTGCGCACCTGAACCCAGAGTACACGCTCATCGTGCAAGCAAACAACCTGTCTGTCGACATCGATAACGAGGTGCTCGTGGTCCACAAGGTGCATTGCGAACGGACTTGCTTTCCCCTTCTTGGCTGAATCCGTGTCCCAAGTTCATCCGTGACCACTACGCGCCCAAGTTCCCCGAACTGGAGCAACTGGTCCAGGATCCTGCTCAGTACATACGAGCAGTGCGCATTCTCGCCAACAACGAGGTCGGTCACGCTCTTCCATCACCCAGGGCTTTTCTCAGCTTCTATCGTCCCAGGATCCTACCAGGGTAGACCTGACGGGCGTGCTCCCTGCTGCTGTGATCATGAGCGTTTTGATCACAGCAACAACGAGCTCGGGCCAACCTCTTGCAGACGCGCAATGGGGAGCCGTCGAGCGAGCCTGCGACCTGGCTGATCGTCTGGAGGAGACGCGCAAAACTGTGAGCTGCATCCCTCCTCACCTGTCGTCTTCCTCAGCCTCGTCACTGCAGATATTCATGTACGTCAGCTCGAGAATGAATGTGCTTGCTCCCAACCTGTCAGCCATTGTTGGTACTACCACAGCTGCAAAACTCCTGGGCGTCGCCGGTGGTCTCGGTCCGTTGGCCAAAATGCCTTCGTGCAACGTTCATGTGAGTCCCGCCCGATGACTTCATGATTCTCCTCATCGCGCCCTTTGCCTAGCTCCTTGGTGCCCAAAGGAAGACCGCGCTCGGATTTTCTACAGCTACCCAACGCCGCCACACAGGCTTCGTGTTTCAATGCGAACTAGTGCAGCAAACGCCCCAAGAGTACCAACTCAAGGTACAACGAACTGTCGGCGCAAAATGCGTGCTTGCTGCTCGCATGGATCTCGAACGGACCCGTAGAGATGGTAAGCGTGTTCCTCGACCGAAACATGACGGGCCCTGTGCTGAAAGTTGGGCAGGGTCGTACGGTCAGGAGCTTCGGGATAAGATCGAGAAACACATAGATCGTCTGGCAGCCCCTCCACCCGCCAAAATCACGAAAGCGCTGCCAATTCCCAACGATGGGCCCAAAAAGCGCAGAGGAGGAAAACGGTTCGTCCTACGTGCTTCTATTTGATCACAGGGCCTCACCCTCCCGTTCTCAGTGCACGCAAGGCGAAAGAGGCGTATGCGCAGACCGAGCTGCGCAAACTCCAAAACCGCATGGCGTTCGGGGAGGCCGAAGAGGAGGTTGGCGCACTCGACCAAACAAAGGGGCTCGGCATGATTGGCGTCGGAACGGGCAAGGTCCGGGCTGGGCTCGGAGAAGCCAAGAGTCGAGGTGAGCAACCGCTCTCGGGGTCTGATCCGCTCGTTGAACCCGAGGGCAGCAAAAATGTCCAAGACAAACAAGTTGCGGACGGCAGCCCTGGCGCGTGCGTCGCAGGGTGGCTCGGCTGCATCAGGAACGGCCACCTCCCTGACTGTGACACCGGTGCAAGGTCAGTCGTTGATAAATCATATCTGCGTGGCTTCCCCCGTCGACACCACTCCAGGTTTCGAGCTGACCAATCGTGCCGCGGCCGCTCAGCGAGTCAAGGAAGCCAACGAACGGTGGTTTGCAGCCGGGAGCTTCTCGTTTGCAGGCCAAAAGGGAAGTGGAAACAAAGGCTAGTTCTGTACAGACCGAGAGCCCTGCATCACGGGGTACTCAGAGATCGCTCGCATATTTATCTACTTCCTTGTCGAAATAGCCGATTCAATGCTCGATTGAAGGTTGCATGGGGATGTACATACATTGAGCCTCTTCAAACTATCAGAAAGTAAAATGCGGTAGAGGACGAGATAAAAGGCATAGGCGCAGACAATCGAGAAACCCACAACACGACTTTGCAAACCACTAATCTACGGTGATTCAGCAGGACGAGCGGTGGCAACAGTCTCTCCCGTCACGGAGCTCTGGGTCACGTCAATGTAGCCAGCCTTTTTGGGATCTGCGAGACTGTTCCGCTTGGAACGGTAGTCCCGAATGGCAGAACGGATGGCGTCTTCCGCCAACACTGTGGGAATAAAGCATATCAGATTTAAAAAAAAGCAAAACATCGTGGTATGAAACAGCCTACTGGAGCAATGCAGTTTCACGGGGGGAAGACACAGCTCTTTAGCGATTTCGGTGTTCTTGATTTTGGAGGCTTCGTCGAGCGAAAGACCTTTCACCCGCTCGGTCATGTAAGAGCTGGAGGCAATGGCGCTTCCACAGCCAAAGGTCTTAAACTTGACATCATTGATGATGCCGTTCTCGTCGACACGTATCTGGAGCTTCATGACATCTCCGCAGCTGAGTTCACAAGTGATCCAGTTGAGCGGGCGCTTAGCGGGTAAGTGAGGACCAGCACGCACGCAGGCGCTCCCACAAGCCCTGTACCAACATCGACATCGTCCTTGGGAAGAGAGCCCACCTGGACAGAAAGATGAGCGAGCTTTGCGGGCGATGCGAACGGCGGACGAATCTGACATTGCGTGGGCTCTCATAATGAGAGATGACCTTCTCATGGTAACCGCGAGCAAGGACGGGAGTAACACCGGTCCTCGATGCCCTGGTCACCGCGGCAGCGCTGAGCGCAGTCCTCGAGAGTACTGAGCGGAACATGGTGGACACTGGGAAAGCGGAGGTGGCGCGGGCGTCGCTTCGTCTGAGCTCGAATTACGTCGGCACACACACGTGACATTACAGTACACTGCCGCCAGTCCGTCTACGCTGGTATCACGTCCTCGACCACATGCTCGGCAATCGCAAGGCTGGACGTGAGCCCGGGACTTTCGATGCCCAAAAGGCTCACCATCAGCCCGCTTTCCCGCCCATCTGCATAGTCCTTGCGTATGACGAAATCCTGGAATCCTGACGCCACAAGCTTCGGCCGAACACCAACATAGTCTGCCCTGAATCCCTCGAGCTCGACCCCCGGTAGATATTGCATCACCGCCCTGTGCATCTCCTCCAGTCGCGACTCGTTGGGTACAAGGTGCCGGGTCCAAAAGTCAGCGTCGTCCTCGCTATAGCAAAAGTCTGGTGCGCCTGGTGGTGGTGATATCCATTCTAGGTCGGGCCCAAATCGGACGCACCCCTGCAAGTCAAGGGTCAGATGCGTGCCAAGAGACTGGAAGGCGTGTTTGTCGCGCCCAGTCTCGGGGCAAGAATATATCAAGCGGCCGACGCCAGAAATGCCTGGGCCACTGTACGCTGCGTACGAACCACGACAAAAGTACATCGGAACCCGAGAGGACTCGGGGAGAAGCGAGTTGAGAACGAGGTTGGCGGACAATCCAGACGCATTGATGAGCGTTCTCGCAAGAATACCGTCCCCTTCCTGTGCACCGTCGGTCACAATCTGCACTACCCAGCCGTACTCGGAAGGCGCCGGAGCAAGTCCACCAGCACTTTTGTAGGGGTCTACGCGGACGGCGCGTGTCGAGTACACAAGTTCTCCTCCTTCAGAATCTAGGACATCCTTCTCGAGGCTCTCCATGAGTGCATGCGAACTGACAATGCCCGTTTCTGGGCTCCACAAGGCGGTGGTTATGTCTTTCGACAGATCAGGCTCCAACTCGCGTGCACGGTCCCCGCTAATGAGTGTAACGGGAAGGACCGGTTCTCCTGTCAGTTGCGGTTCTTGCGCCGAGTGGGGGGGCCACGGAAGCGAGTGAGACTTCTTGAGCAGGTCTTGGACATAGGACTGCTGGCCCTCGTGTGCAACAACGAGCTTTCCTATTTTGTGATGCGGGATGTTGTATTGCTTGCACTGTTGATACATGAGGTGGCGGCCACGCAGGCACAGCCGCGTCTTCAAAGACTCGGGTGGGTAATAGAGGCCTGCCACGCGGAAAGACATCGGCCCTCGAGGTCTGGAAAGATGGTCCCGGAGGGAGCCATACCTGCATGAATCACCTCAGAGTTGCGAGAGCTGGCGCCGTATGACGAGTCAGGATCACTATGACTTTGGATACAGCACATGCCTGGTTTCCACCCCAGCCTGCGCGTGCCTCTCAACGAGGACCGTGGACTTTGTCGGGAATCGCGCAGACAGACGTTGGGCAACGGCCAAACCGACCACGCCTAACGACGGCGTCGTGAATTTGGCGTGCAATGCAGAAAGCGCTTTGTCCCACCTCCTCCAATAACAAGAAAGTCGACCGCTGCGTCGGGGCCCTAGAGGCGTCGT
The DNA here is from genome assembly GCA_038094175.1 of Boletellus aff. lepidospora. NCBI lineage: Eukaryota > Fungi > Basidiomycota > Agaricomycetes > Boletales > Boletaceae > Boletellus > Boletellus aff. lepidospora. The sequence goes on from JBBPTT010000213.1 coordinate 20,124, forward strand.
CTGGAGGATTGGGCGAGGCAGCTCAAGTGAGAACTTGCCTTGAATTTGAACTTGCCTCTGGAGTTTAGAGCGGCTTTCAATCCTCGCACAGCCAAGGGAGCCATCAAGCCTGAAGGCAGGCCACAAGTCGGTTTCGCGCGGGTCGATCGCGTAAGCATCTTATCTTATCTATCCGCTACTTCTCAAACTTGGACCAGGTCGAACATGACCTCACAGATCGGACCACAGCCGGCGCCCGTCGATTTCGACGAGACGCTGGCCTCTCTAGAGTCACTTCCGTTGTTTATGAAGACTCTGCCGAGTGAAGGGTCAGAGGATGTCGCACTACAAGCACTGCAGAGCCTTGTATACGATGGCACAGCGGACGGTGCGCCAACATCCTACTCTCTTGTCGTGTCGCCAACCGGCTCTGCAGAAATTGCCCAGAATTTCAAAGAGCAAGGAAACGACTATTTCAAGGGGAAGCGCTACCGCGAGGCCGTCGGGTTCTACACCCAGGCCTTCGATGCAAAGCCGACGGATGCTGTGCTTCACGAAGCTCTGTGTTGTAATCGCGCCGCCTGCAATCTCGAGCTGGGTACGCGGTGTCCTCGTTCCATTGTTCTCTAATCGCGGACTGCGAAGGCAGGGAACTATGGTTCGGTCCTCAAGGACTGCTCGAAAGCGTTGAGCATCAATGCCCAGTCGTCAAAGGCATTATACCGCTCCGCAACAGCGCTGCTAGCTCTAGGTCGGCCCGAGGAGGCCCTAGACTGTTGCGACCGATGTCTCATATTCGATCCTCGCAATCAAGCTGTAAAGTCCCTCCGGTCGCGTGCGGAGAGCGCGAAAAATGCGAAATGCCGCGAGCGTCAAGAAAAGGAGGAGCGACTGCGCAAAGAAAAGGAAGAGGAACAATCTCTCCAGGTCGCTTTCAAGGCGAGTAATTTTTTTTGTTTACACACACTGGCATTCCGTGCTCAACTCTGGTAGGAGCGACGCCTCTACCGAATCAGCAGCCCTCGTGGAACGATGGACAATCCCTACTCTCCCCACTTTGACCCGGATGATCCCACCCGCACGACACTCGTATTTCCAGTTTTCTTTTTATATCCTCAGTATGCGACGTCGGATGTCATTGCCCATTATGCCGAGGATACTACTTTCTACGCTCATATTTCTCAGATGTTTCCCCCTCAGGCGCCTACACCGACCTGGGATAAAAACCAGGAGTATACGGCGAACAACCTTGTTGTGTATGCAATGACGCACCGCAAACGGCTGCTCAAGGCTGGAAAAAAAATGACATTGCGAGACGTGTGCAGAGCCGCAAAGGAGAAGGAGGGTGACGTTAGAGATGGACTAGAGGTCAAGGATGGGTATATAACATTCGCAGTGCTGCCCAGAGGACGCGAAGAACAAAAGTGGGTGGAAGAGTTCAAGCGGACGAGAGACATGTACTAGGGAGGGGTGGTCGATTTTCCCAAATAGGGTGCATTGGTTTGTTTGGCTAGATGAGAGATGGGCCACACGAGACCAACCACACAAGAGACATTGACAAAGGCGTCCAGCCCGGTGAGTGCGTCTCCAATCTGCCAGGGCCACATAGTATTGTTGGATCGACTTGTTGACGAACGTGGGCCCGTACAAAGTGCTTGGATTCGGTGGATGTCCTTTCGAATGGCGAGATGCTGATTGCAGTTCAGCTCTAGGCCATCATGTCTGCCAATCACAAGATTCTCCGTACCGCCAACGCACCCCAGACGTCCCCGGATGAGACCGAGACTAGCGTTGCCCAGGCCCTGGTTGACCTGGAGAATAACGTCCCTGAGCTCAAGACGGAGCTCCGCCCCCTACAAATCTCTGCTGCCCGTGAGGTTGATGTCCGAGGCGGCAAAAAGGCAATTGTCGTCTTTGTTCCCGTTCCACAACTGAAGGCGTTTCACAAGATTCAACAGCGGTATGTGCATTATCGTGCTGCGGGTCTGATCACCAACCTGAGCTCGGATTTATAGCCTCACCCGAGAGCTGGAAAAGAAATTCTCCGACAGACATGTCGTGTTCGTCGCCCAGCGTCGTATGCTGAGCAAACCTACGCGTAACTCGCGTACCAAGCAAAAGAGGCCACGTTCGCGCACGCTCACGTCGGTGCACGAGAAGATTCTCGAGGATCTTGTCTTTCCCACCGAGATCGTGGGGAAGCGGACGCGTGTCGGTGTGGACGGCTCGAAGTTGTTGAAAGTGTGCGTAACATGTGCTGCTTCGCGATGGGTTGTGCTGAACGCTGGTGCAGGATCCTCGATTCAAAAGACTCGACATCGCTCGAGTACAAGCTGGACTCGTTTTCGTCGGTGTACCGTCGCCTGACCGGCAAGGACGTTGTGTTCGAGTTCCCCGCCGTGAGCCAGGAGTAGAGGACGTGTGTAGCGGACGACATGTTTTCCTTGTGCTGTCAAAATGGATGGGCGCTCTCCCCGTTATGTAGTCCTCTTGTCGTTGCTGCGCGCCACAAGAACGGAGTTGCGCGAACATTCAAGTGGCGCACGTGAGCTCGGTCGCGTCAGGTCGACTGCTACCGAACTGCATCTCTCGGTCATCCTGTCCTCCTCCCCTCCCTCTCTCTCTCCCCCTCCCCCGTCCCCTCCCCCGCCCTCCGTGGCATTCCCAGTCGCCGTCGACGTCGCCGGAATGGTCGATTATCCTGCTTGGGAACGTCCTTCCCCATCCAGGTACGAACAGGGTGTAGATGCCAAAATAGTCGTCATGGGCAATACAGGTTCGCCTTCCTCGCACTCGCAACGCCCACCAATGTCTCACTCCGATGCCTCACTTAGGCGTCGGCAAGACCAGTCTCCTCCATCGGTACACGCAGAACAAGTTCGATCCCAGGAACGTGACGTCTACTACCGGTGCCTTCTTCGTTACCAAGAAGGTGTACGTCGACGGCCTCAAAGTTCGTCTCCAACTCTGGGACACGGCTGGACAGGAGAGGTTTCGCAGCATGGTGCTTCCCCCCCTCTCACTTAAAACACATCCCAGTTGCTGACAGCTCCCTTAGGCCCCCATGTATTATCGAGGTGCCAATGCTGCTCTCTTGTTGTATGATATAACGAACGCTTCTACGTTTGACGACATACGTGGTTGGCTCGCAGGTGAGTGCCATATCCTCTCCTCCGTCGTTCCAACCCCTTAGTTGCTTCGTCCAGAACTGAAGAAAAATTGTCCACCAGACCTCATTATTTACATCGTCGGCTCCAAAGCCGACTTGCATCATCAGCGTCAAGTCACTCAGGATCTTGCACGGGTTTCTTTGCACAATTGGTTTCCCCCACCCCGCCCTCCATCTCCACCGCCCCCGCCTCCTCCACCGTCTACTCTGTCGTATATACGGCCGAGGTTCACCTCATTCACCAGCATTCGGTCTGCCCCATTGAATTCTACGTCTGTCAAGTCATCGCCTCCTAACAGCGCCTCTTACCTTGATCCAGCCGTTAGTGAAGGGCTCACGCGCTGCAACACTTCTAGCGGTCTCCCACGCTCAAAAACTACCAGCTGTGTAAAGTTAAACAGATCAAAGACCACGGAATCGTCCCGCCCCACACAATCAGGATTTGGATCGCCCTTTGGACGGTATACCGGAAGATGGAACGAAAACACGGACACGAGCAGCAATAGCTTGGACGAGGACGAGGGCGAGGATGATCAGGAATGGGGACTCCACCAGGGTATGGAGCTCTTCGAGGTTTCTGCCAAGGACGATTTTGGTGAGCGGAAAGACGTGTTGTGCTTCTCATCACTTTGATTTCTGATCACCCATGGTAGGTATCCAGGTTCTCTTTGATTCCCTCATTGGCGCGATAATTGAGAGAAAGGACGTTATCGAACGGGAGAACGAACTCCGAAAGCGTGATAGCGTAGCTCTAACGTCGGCGAGCTCGCCCACATGGGCGGCTCAGGCAGAGGAGGAAGAGGCGCGCGAGAAGGCGCGCGAGAAGGCGCGCTCTACTTCGGGAGGCTGGAGTTGTTGTTCTTCGTGAGAGTCTCCGCAGTTCGGACCATTCATCTCGGTTATTCGGTATGCTCCCGGTATCTATCGTGGGTGCTGTTTCCTTTTGACCCGCATGCCTTACTATGTCTTATGCATCGCCTTATGGCTCCTAGGCTCACACTGACACTGTACCACGCTCACCAGGTCCACATACTTTCCTTCCTCTACCCTTATTCACTTCTGAATTATCTCTTTATAACATATATCTTACGTTACATAGATACAGCTTAACCCTGTGTTCATAGTCGGTATCGCCCTCAGGGATCGGCAATCATATTGTTTTTGCATCTGTACTTGCGGAGAGGCTGCCCAGATAGGAAGGCACAGGAAAGCCTGCATGTTGCAGCCCGAGTTGTGGTAGCGCTTGCCGAGGTCCCTTGTCCCTTGACCGTCATGTCTCTCCTCCCCGTGGACCCTGCAGGAGGCCTGGCAGTAGTCGAGGACGACACGACCTGCACCCCCGAACACTGTTTCCATGCCTTTGATACGCTGTACTGTACCCTCACAGGTGGCACGCCCATCTCCCCCTCTTTCCCGGATGACAAGTTGTGCGTCGTCGCCGCACGACACGCCTGTGCATTGGGATGCTAACTACCGTGGAACAGCCCCCTCTTCGTCACTTGGAACACTAGGTCGTCTCGTCCGGGTCGCGCAACCAGGCTGAGGGGTTGCATAGGCAACTTTGAGCCCATGTTGATACGCGAGGGCATCGCAGAATACGCGCTCATAAGCGCTTTCAACGATTCCCGATTCAGAAAGATCGAGGCCAAGGAACTCCCTTTGCTCGAGTGCGGGTGCGTGCGCCCGCCTGCTCCTCACGGCCGTGTCTTCCTCGGGGCGCGTTGATTCTTAGCCCTCTCATGCGCCCCGCAGGATTTCGTTGTTGACCGACTTTGAGAACGCGTCCTCGTATCTCGACTGGACGGTCGGCGTTCATGGGATAAACATTAGCTTCCCGAATCCATCCATATACCCTTCTGCAGACTCGTCTGCCCCCTCTCCGTTCTCGTCTTCCTCCTTCTTGCCCCACTTTAGTTCCAAGCATACTCTTTCGGCCACGTACTTGCCGGACGTCATGGTTGAGCAGGGATGGGATAAGATTCAAGCCATCGATAACGCCATCCGCAAGGCTGACTGGAGTGGGGTCATCACTGAAGGGATTCGGCGAAGCATCAGCCTTCGAAGGTACCAGAGCAGGAAGTGTGTGGTCGGGTGGGAAGAATTCGTTCAATGGAGGCAAGATCACGGAGACCAAGACATTTAATAACAACACAACGTCGAGTCAACGCTTTACACCTCGGGATTTTTGTAACTCTGCTACTAGAATGAATCGTGTGTGAACTTGTCGCAGCTATACACTTACGTCTTCCGAAGCAAAGATGGATCTCCTGATTTCCTCCAAACGTCCGCCCCAGCCACCACCATACTTGGCTTCCAACCTAGTCCATACCTCGCGAAGCTTCGCAGAGTCGCTCCCACTCGTCTTATCGAACGCGACGAGTATCCAGTACACAAGTCTGTCCGTCGGCTTTGGGAGGCTTGGGAGTCGCAAAAATGCGGCGAACACGTTCTCCAGAGTGTCTAGATCCCAAGCAACTTGTGAAGACCCGAAAAGGGCTGCGATGGGTTCCGCCTCCACCGTACGATGTTCTGGGTGACGTCCGTGGCGGGCGAACCCGAGGATCAGTCCTCTAAAGGCTACCATAGAAGGTTTGTAGCATATTGGGTTCATTGGCGGACCAGCTGCACGAACACCAGCTTCGCGGTTGGGAGTAGAAAGCATGTCGACAAAGGCACTGAGGGCGCTCCTCAGGTCTCCATGATAAGCAAGGGCCTGAATCATCATCGTGTAGGTGATCTCGTCGGGTTCAAGGCCATCTAGATTGTCAAGCCCGACGGTATCGCGAATATAGCGGAAATCATCATCTATATCGTGCTCCCCAAGGTCAGGCGTAGGATTGATATTGCGGCGGAGAACGCGGTAAATGCGTAACGCGACATCGAAGCGCCCGTTCCGCGCATACGCCCACAAGCATGCATTGATACCATCCAAGCCAACCTCGAGACCTTGCTGCCTGATCTTGGACAGCGTTAAGCGAACGCTGCGTAGGTCATTTCGAGAGGCGAAATAACGGAGGAGACATAGATGAGTGTATCGATTTGGGGGGAGGCCCGAGGCAAGCAAGAGGGATGAAGCGTGACGGACGGTAGGTGGCAGGGCGGAGCGAGAGGCTATGGAAAGGAGGATATTATGCGTCCAGATGTCTGGATCCTGCTGCGTTAGATACGAATCGGCTGCTGAATCGGGGGAAATATCAGCGGAGACAGCATTCCCCGCAGGCAGAGCACCTTTCTTGTTGAAAATGTCGAGAGAATGCTCGTAATCCTCCAACCTCGTCTTGTGCCACTGTTTTCCGGCAGAGTCTATAAGCGTATTCCATTCCCATAAACGAAGCCGACCGCGATTCTTCTGCAAAGTCTTGAGAACGGAGAGGAGCTGAAGATAAACGGTGCGCGTGCGGGGTTTGACTGACGCAAGGAGTCTTGCTAATTGGTGGAGTAAGTGATGTGGTATTACGACCCGATGTGAAAGTAACTCTTGATAGGCTGCCCATGCTCGACCGGGAGATTTAGCTGTAAGCATGACCCACAGAAGCGTGCGACGTCTTTGAGCAGGGCATTTTTGCCTGGCATGGTCGTGAGGTCTGTGGGGCCGCTGGGTACCAAGTACACGTCCATGTTGTTGACGGCTTTGTGTAGTTGAATGCAAGCTATTGCCAACGACGTAGCCGGCGCAGTTTTTGTCCGCAGGTGACGCCGGTATACCAGAAAAACCAGGAAGGGCAGCGCGATCGGGGCAAGAAGAAAGTATGTGAGCACTCAGGGCCTGGCGGTTGTTGGTCGGGGATGGTCCATGGCTCTCTGCATGGAGCAAGCTTTGGAGACGGTCCGGAGCGAAGGAGGTTCTGCTGCATGGCAAGAGGGCCTGGGTCGTCAAATGACGTCTCACAAAAAAGACTGGTTTTCGCCAGAGCCTGCACGACGACTGGGAGGATAGAAGATGCAGAGATCCGAGACAGCGCGACGTGGACGCTGTGGGCATAAGTGTCCAGTGCAGTCATCCTGGCACTGTGTGAGCGGTGTGGTCTTTCCCGGACGTGGACGGCAGGCGAACCTACCGAGACTGGCACTTTTGCGGGGCTCAGACGAGGCTTGCAACGGCGCGCCACAGCTCAAACCGAAGCCCACACGAAATTCTATTCCCGAAAAACGTGTTGCTCCGTTCGCTCGGAATCGTATCATGTGCCGACACTCATAGCAAGGAAAACGATCGTGTACAAACGAACATGAGGCCCAACCAGTACGTAGAACATAAAATCAATCCCTGGCCTTGAGCGTTCCCAAGAACGCAGCCTTTTCCTCGGGAGTTTGGAAGGAACCATGCTGTGCGACACATCAGTTGCAGATTCTGTCGTGGTGAAGACATGGTCACTCACACCAAACTTGGATGACGTGTCGATGAATTTGAGCTCGATCTTTTCGATTTCCCAGCGTTTGGTGTGGGCTGCCAACGATTTCCGCAGTGTGATGACACGTTTCTTGGTACCAGGAACCGAACCCTTGAGCATCAGGTAATCATTCTTGACGACCCCGTAGTGGGGGAAGCCACCCAAGGGTGTAATTGTCTTCTTTGTGACGTCCGACTCTGTCGAGGCGTTGGAGTCGTCGGTACCGAGGCCAATGCGGTAAATTTTCTTATTGAGCTCAGTGCGGTGGTGGTACCCATCTGTGGTCACAATCAATCGAACGCGACTCGGCTCAGGGCGGCGACATGTACTCACTTTGACCTGCACGAGCCACAGAGAACATGACTTTGGAGGGGTGCCACGCACCGATGCATGCGACTTTGCGGAGACCCTTGTGAGTCTTACGGGGAAGTTTCTTGGTGCCCCAACGGTGAGTAACGCCCTCGAAACCGTGACCCTTGGTGACGGCGATGACGTCGATAACCTCGTTTTGCTCGAACACAGTGCTGACGTCCACATGTTTCTCGAACAAGCCGTGCGCAAATTCGACTTTTTCGGCGATGGAGCCGCCGTTGACTTGGATTTCCATGAGATGGGCTTTCTTTTGGCTGAGGCCGGTCTTGCGGATTTGCGAGTGTGCAAGGACACGAACAACGGTGCAGTATTTGCGGATGCGCTCGAGCTCACGAGCAGTGGACTTTCCACCATCTTCTGCGTGCTTCTTTGCGTAGCGAGTGAACGCCTTTTTCTTGGAACGATACCAGTTCTTGTAGAAGCGACGCTTGATTTCGTCTGAGAGGTGGGATGCCCAGACAGTAGTGAGTGTGCGAAGGCCACGGGGAGTCTCGACGTATCCGACGACGCCAACGACAATCAAGGGTGGGGTTTCGACGATCGTGACGGCCTCGACGATCTCTCGCTTGTGCATCTCTGCACGGGAGTAAAGGGGAAGGTGTATTGGGGAGGACAAAACACGTACTGGAACCCTGGCGATCGAGGTCGCGAACGATGTGGGTCATGCCTGCCTTATAGCCCAGGAAGGCAGTCAAGTGGACGGGCTTTTTTGGATCATCCTGCGGGCGTGTTCTAGCGGACAGACGTAAAAGCAGGAGTTGCACAGACCTTTGGGAAGGACTTGACCTTCCCGCGGTGGCGCGCGGAACGCTTTCGAGGAAGAAAACCAAGTGAACCGTGACGGGGTGCTTCGTACTGGACGGAGTCGTCAGAAGCACAGATCTGCTGCGAGATGGGTGAGGGTGCAGACCTTGCGGTGACTAGAGACAGGCAGAACTCCGGTGGTGAGCACAACGGACGCCACTGCATGTGTGCACGCACCTCATCTCGAGGGCGAGGAAGGTCGGCGGTGACGGCAGCGACGGGGAGGGTGATGGTGATGATAGCTCGTCGGGGATTGCCGGGAAGTGGCTGATAAACTGTATAGTACATCCTAAAGTGGCCAGCTCCTGTATCTGATAATTCACACGAGACTTGCGTCTCAACCCGCAGGCAGGCCATCGTCGAGAGCGGATGGACGCGTCCCCGACGCGCGGGAGGACGTGCGGGTGCTTGTGGCAGCGGGAGGACGCGCGTACGCGACGATTGCCATAAACGCGTGTGGTCACGCCCGTGAGGCGTCACGTCGCCCGCTGCCACTTCGTCTCAGCCATGTCCCTCTCCGACGGCGCCTCAGACCAGCCAATAAGGCGCGCCCCGCTCGTCTACGGCAGGCGGTCGAGCAACCGCCCGCCACCTTCGCCCGCGGGCACTGCAGAGGAACATGGGCGTGACGTCCCCATCGCGCTCTCCCACAGGCGCGGGTCGACTCCCCACGTGTCGGACGGCGAGCGCTCTCCCAGTCCCAACGCCGCCGACTCCTTCCAATTCGGTTTCAGGCGTAAACTGAAAGAACTAGATGAACAGCTCGACAATCACGACACGCTGTCATCCGAGCCTGACCTGTCCCCAGGCAACAAAGCCGTACGCGCTGGATTGAAAGGTCTCCAAAGCGTCTCTACGAGTACCGAGGCGTCTTGTTCTTCGCGTGTCTCATCCCCATCTTCGACTTTTCTGCGTGCTACTTATGCTCCAGAGCGTGCACCCGGCACCTCCCCCGTGCAACGACACTCTGGAAGAACCTTGAGCCCCGTTCCCCCTCGCTCAGAGGCGGAAGACCCAAGCGATTCGTCCTCTGTCTTTCATGTTCGCCACAGCATCACGACGCCGCACTCGCGTTCATCTCCAACACCGCCTACCTCGGGGGAAACCCTGATGCCAAGCAGAAAGAAAAAGGGAAAGACACCCGCTCGTGACGTGCTGCCGCTCCTTTTCGATGATGAACTTCCGTCTGCCGTTGAGGTTCCAATCAAGTCACGAAAGGGCGGGCGAGGTGAGCCCTCAGTGCGGCCCAAGACAAAGGTATGATCCCTTGCATGAATCTCGGCTAGTGCTGAAATCTGCGATGATAGGCGCCAACCAAAAGCGAACGACGCGAAACTGCTTTGGAAGCCTCCAGAATTGCTGCCAGTCGCCCCGTGGATGTCAGACGTACTCAGACACAAAAGCACTCACTTTCTGCATTCTTTGCGAGTCTGCGGTGAGCGTAATGGCCCTGCCAGTCGACCAGCGGTCGTACTCATGTCCCCTACAGGCGGGACGATACCGTGACATTGGGTACAGAATTGCCGTCAGATCCAATTGAAAGATTCTCGTCTCCGACTGACAAGTCGGCGCTGGTACAACCTACGAGTAGCTTGTTTGGTGCACCCTTGGGGCTCCCTAGCACTTCCGCGCATGCAGGGAAAACCAGTCAGCCGTCTACGTCTAAAGATATCGACGCGCTCGCTCCTGCCGTCGCTGGTTCGGATGACGAGATGCCGTCCGTAGCTTCCGTCATACAACAAGCAAGGGGAAAGCAACGGAGACTACAGGCAATCAAGCAAGTCGTCTTGCAGCGTGCCGACGCAGGTGAAACTATGGACGATGACAACGAAAATGACGACCTGTTGATCGTCAAGGATGACATGCATTCCGTTGTTCGTGAAGAAGCCGCTCACCGAAGACTGGACAAGGCTCACGGCAGCCCAGCCAAGGATAGAACTTCATCACGGAGAATTAATCAGTCTAGCGTTCGTCCCGCTGCGATTTCTCCTCGGAAGCTTTCGAAGCAAGACTTACAAGAGCTTGCCAAACCATCCTTCGCACGTACAGGGCAAGGTGCCAAGGGTCAGCTCAGTAAAAAGCAACTAGATCTGCTCATGATAACGCAACATACCGAAGAGCAACTCAAGTCCATCAAACGACAAGAAGAAGAGTGGGTTAAAAGGGGTGGTCAGCTATCACGGGATACCCGCGATGACGACACAAAGACTTCACTTTCACAGAGGCTTGAAACGTATGCTGAGCAGGGGCTGAAGGAAGTGGAAATTGGCGATGCTGTCGGGGATGAAGCAAGCACAGATGGGAGCGACGGTGACTATACTCCGGACTTACAGGGTTCCTCGAGCCCCGAGCCTGTGGAAGGTGACACCCCGAGCAGCGCGGAGCCACCCCGACCACCAGGGCACGACGATGGCGAAAAGGATGGGGAGGAGGAGGAAGTTATCGCATTGAAACGTAGCAAATATGGCCAGCGCCGTCCTCGTGCCGTTGTCGGATCCGACGATGAAGAGGAACAACCAATTCAGCGTAGCTTGCCTACTGTGCAAAGGGACTCCTCAATGGGATCTCAGACTGAGGATGAAAATGACAAGGAGAACAGTGCAAACTTAATGTACGATCACAGCGAGGACAAGGAAAACAAAGCCGTTACACGCCACGAGCTGCCGTCTCCAGAGTTAGCGTTTGGCTTGCGCCTCGGCTCGTTACATGCCATCGGGGATGAGGCTCGAAGGAGCCCCGACTACGACGATACCAAGGGTTCACCCAAGGACATTAGATCCCCACTGAAAGACATTCCGAAAGACGAGGATGGCTTTTTTTTATCTCCTTCGTCGAAGCCTCCACTCACCGGTTACCTTCTCCAAAGTTTAACGATATCGCCCCCTCACACTTCTGCCCCTATACTCAGTCTTAGATCTTCTCCAGTTTTTCGCATTGAGCGCCTCGGTCAGATAGATCGACTTCCTTCAGACTCGGAGAACACCGAAAACGATGGATTCGAGGCATTGCAGCCTTCATTCCTGGAAACCCGGTCCAAGTCATCGCCAGCTGCTCCCAGTCCTCTCCCAAATGGCGGATTGTCTCAGTTGTTCTCTGTTAGCTAACCCTCTCGCTACTGGCTGTGACATTTCACTGACTGATTCATGCGCCTTTCTAGACTGGGGACCTGAGCTTGAAGAAATCTGTCGACAGGACAGAGATCAACGATTTGGCGTTAACGCTTGACGTTGGACTAAAACCTGCTCTCGAGGTTAGCAATACCCTGAGACGAAAGGCTGAAATTATTTTCGAGAAAGAGCAAGAATATGTCGTTGCTGTCGCAGCGCGACAGAATGACAGACCGAAAGAACAACTCTACGTCAACGATCATGGGTATGAATGAACTTTTCGAGGGTGCTCCCCTGTTAACGCCCTCCAGTTTCCTCACACAAACCCGTCCTGAAGGTTCAAGTCCTCAAATTTACCGTATGACACCGTCTCAGGCGTCCAAGTTCATTGGAACTCAGATCTATGCTACCCAAACACAATCTTTCAGCGCGCGTCCTCCTCTTCGCACCCTATCCTTTACCACTTCTCAGGACTTATCTCCCGGGCCACTGAGGCGCTTGCGCAAGCGCAGCCTTTCGCCGCTGGAGCAGAGAGCTCTTGGGCAAAGTAGCAATCCGGCCACGAAGTTGAACGCGTTCAATATCCTCGGTAAAACACCTAAGTTATCGCCGAAAGTACAAGAAAAAATGCATGACAAGTCCGAATTCGTGGCGGTTGAGGCAGAAGAGTCTGACGAGGATGATGCGTTTGGCTTTGGAGGTCCAAAGGAGGGAGACGATGAAGAAAACGAAAATGAACAAGATAAGGTTGTTGAAGGGCTTTTGAATGACACGCCCATGGATGTCGAAACTGAGGCCGTTGACCTTGTTCAAGAAAAGTATAGGTGAGATTTGCCTTTTCTAGTCCTTCCCTCCGAAAGACAAGGTGACTGTCAGGGAACACGAAGCGGAAGACGACCAACAACTTCAGAGACTGCACGAAGATGCCACTAAAGGCAAGTTCCGGACGAAGCGTCGTGGCCGAGGGGTTGGCGTTGAAGAGGATAGTGACGATGATGACGACGACGACGAACGCCGTATTCGCCAACGGATACACAAAAAGCGGCGGATCGAAGGCGACAATCTGGAAGCTTTGGGTGAGTGACCAATTAGGAAGGTACCATATGCGATCCGAATGATATCCTAGGCCAAAATGAAGAAACGAGGGCGTTTTACGATACATATCACTACGACCTCGTCGACAAAGATGACGAGTTCGGATATTTGCGAGGGGATCAAATAACCCCCGATGATGGTGATACTCAAGCCGAAGAGGCCGGGGAACAGGAAACAGTGTCCGTAGACGAGATCCGGCAACGCGTGCGCGAGGTAGCGCAGAATAATTGTGTTGGTGCGACCGGTTTACTCTATGGACAGTTCTAAGCTCGTATTATAGGAGGTTAAGACACTGGACCCTGAGGATACAAGCTGGGTTGACCAGTCCATGATGATTGAAACCGAAGACACATTCCGTGTGAGGGTGGTGGATGGTCGACGAAATAAATCCGCGGTTCATCGTCCTAACGCTGGCCAGACTGGCTTTGATGAAGAGGTTGGTGCACCTCTCAAGGACTCCACTCCAACTCACCACCACCTTTTAGCGAGCTACGCGATACGAGGAGAGTGAGCAAGAACGCAAACAGATGACATCTTGGGCAAAAAATTTGAATCGCGGATGCCAGGGCACAGGACGGTCTGGCAACTCAACTGCTGTCACCGGTCACACAAAAGTTAAATCTGGGGGTGGATCTCTGAGGTCAACGCAGTTATCAAATCCACCAACCATCAGCGCAGCACGCAGGGCGAAAACTTCGAGTCTGCTGTCCGTAGTATCTAGCAGGAGTGGCAAGTTCGCATAGATCAACATTTTCCGCAAGTAGTGCTGGATATCTTCTACTGTACTTGTTTTGTATTCTTTGACACTGTCAGTGATAATCACCATGCACAAGGATCTCCATAAAAATACGAATATGCACAACGCTGAGCGATGCAAACAAGATGCACAGAATTCGCACTCGGCAAAGAAATCAAGACGAAGATCTAGAGAAAAAAAGGGTATCGCTGTGATAAATAACCGAGTGCGTTGGTATATCTCCAAGGTTCGAATAGATTTCCCGTAGTATTGATATTTTAAGTTGGTAATTAGTGATTCTGCTTGCCAACGAGCGGTCTGCCAAAACGGACCCAGACAGTGTTGCGAGGGCGGGCAGGTTGAATGAGCGCAAAGTTTCGTGATTGATGTGCGGACGTTGGACTTCTGCGTTTACGTGCATTGGTCTGCATCTAGAAAACGTTGGAATTGAGACGGCGGGATAGATGCGGACTTACTTTGTGCCTCAGCATTATCAATTTTGCCATACAGGCTGGTGGCCCGCTTTCCCTGACCGGGTTTCCTGTAAACGGGTAAGTGATGTTGATGCGATAGAAAGTAGTACGTACGCGATGCGACCAATGCCATGCCGTTCTCATGAAGGTCAAGAGCATCGCCCCCCTCCATAATCGACTTTCTTACCGCCGGGGATAAGAGGAACAGTAGTAAGAAGGCGGAAAGGAGGGATACGAAGAATGCAGAAAGCATGGGGGGTCTGTCAAGGAAAAGGCGGCGCGGAGCACGCAGACGAAGCCCTAGCGTAGCACGTCGTAAGGAGGAGGGGGGGGAGGAGGAGGAGGAGGAGGAGAAGCTGGTAGAGAGGACAACCATTACACTGCCGGCAGCTTCGTATCGCTTAGTCAGCACGATGAGATCAACGAAGAGCCGGTAGTCGTGGGTAGAGTGCTCCTCCTCATTTTCATGTACATGTCCCAACTGCTGTCTTCCGCCGTCATCTCGGCAGTGGGACTCACATGCAAGGCCTTCCTCAATTCCGGTCTCTGTTCCATCACCGTTAACAACCTGCCCATTCTGTTGAACGCGCTCAGGAGTGAACGCCGACAGTCCGGCCAGGGTTTAGTCACAGGTATGTGCCCGTGGCATCGCGTGTCTATCCCACCCCGTCGTATTCCCAGCTTCAGTATCCAACCACCTGTCCACGTCCGTATGTCCCTTCATTTCAAACACACACTCCCTTACTTGTTTGTTCAGCCTCGACGATCCTCTAACCTGGGGCATCCTACCGCTCGAGAACTTTACAAACCCACACACTATACGATGGGTTTTGGGTGCCTCGGACATCATGTTTACGAATCCGTCAGTGGAGTGGCGATTGTATCATCTCCTCTTGCTGAACTTCCACTTTGGTCAGAAAGTCTTTTCTCGGCCTTCTTTCGTAAAGGCCAGGTAATAGAAACATTCCGGGGAGACGGCATCTGGCAGCCCGCACTCGATATGGCCATCGAAAAGCTGAACCAGGGTCATTGGGTTCGTGTTGACTGTTGACTCATTCGTCGTTCTTGGCAAACACACTCCAGTTGCATATGTTTGGCGAGGGCAAGGTGCACCAACCCTGCGTATATCCGCAGACCAATGGCGTTGCACATTTACCACGATTCAAGTGGGGCGTGTGGGTGTCTCGCATCACATTTTCAGACGTCTTTTCACTCCAGTAACATCTCTATCAGTGGTCGTATTGTCATGGAGACCGGCGTTCCACCCCTAATAATACCGATGTGGCTGACCGGTACGAGCCTGAAACATTTCCCGCTCCTTACCTCGGTTCATATGTGCGCGCAGGCTTCGATAGATTAATGCCAGAGCATCGCCCGGTCCCACACAAGTACTTTCCGAAGATGGGTATTCAACTAAGTGTCACGTTTGGCGATCCGATATCCCCTGGCAAAATTGTAGACGCATTAAATGCACCCTGCGGGCTGAAACAGACATCCTCTCCACTTGGCTCAGTAGAAGGCCCTGCACGATACGGCGGGTCACCCGGCAAGTCGGGTTTAAGTAACCCCTTGGCTATCAAAGGGTGGATGAGAGCTGCCATTGGCCAGGCAGACGGAGAATTTGTCGCGGAACGCGATGGTGCCGGACGATGGACGCGGATGGACAGGATTCGGAGCGAGGTTACGGCTATCGTCCAGCAAGCTGTGGAGGAGCTGGGAAGGAGAGTGTCAGGTAACACATTGAATCGTCGTTTACCTCATCAAAGCGTGGATCAATGCTCCAGTTGAACGCCTTTTTCCTAGTGAATAGGCATTTGTCCTGCATACTCAAGAAGAGGGCGAGACTCGAATTATTTTGTGTCGAGTTTGACCGTGCTAGCTCATGACATCCCACGCACGTTTCTGCGACCTAGAGAATTCTCCATGAATAAAAGACCGCATCCACACCTCTGTTTCACTGTCCTCTCCGCCAACATACGCTCGGTCTATGCGCAAGCACCAGTTATGTGCAGAGTTTCGTCTCTCGTCTCAACCACCACCCACCGTGACTGTTCGCGCTTTCACCGTCGTGCTGCGACAAAAAAGGCGTGACCGAACTTGTCGAGCCGATCATGAGGTGCTCAAGGAGAGATATCGGATCAAGCCCCTCATCGGTATGGGGCATTGTGCCATCCATGTTCACCTCCTACGCGCACCCCATCCACCAAACCGATGTCGTCCAGACGAGCCCAGCTCCAGGCGGTTCAGCATCGTCCAGAGGTACAGCCCAACTGATGTATTTCGCCTAAGCCACTGTTACGTGCACCTTGGCGTCTGAGTGCGTATTCTGGTTTGCGGTAACTGCCTCACACAAATAGGGCGGGCGCTGGGCCGATCTGACTCGAAAAAGACGCTCATATCCGGAGTCAGGGTATAGCCTACGCTGTGTCGTGTCTCCTGCCATCCACTTCGCCATTGTCTGCCGCGGCCGCCCGACATTCAGTGGGGGTCGCCGTCACCGCGCCAACCGCAAGGTTGGCAGTGGAGGTTGTTCATACCACGTGGGTCGCTAAACTACGATCTTTGGGTCTCTCCTCCAGGACGCCATTCAAGACCGCCGCGAATGAAAGCCCGATGGGCAGCACAAGGCTCAAATGCCCCCATCCCTTGTCTCCGGCAATTGCTATTGCTCCAGAGCGTGCTCTAGTAACTAAGTGTGTCGAGCCATCAA
>JBBPTT010000214.1:0-36949 GCA_038094175.1 Boletellus aff. lepidospora
TAGATGTACTTGGGGAAGCTAGCTCGTACTACCTCGCTACCCCATCTTCTTCGTCTTCTCTGCTCAACTTCACCACGCCGCCCTCTCCACCGCCTGTATCCGACCTCACTACATCAAGTGCTCTATCCGCTGGTTTTGCTGCCACCAGGGACCTCAAGCGGAAGTGGCATGACAAACCTGGGGATACTTGCTCCCTGCCCAAGCGTTTGTGCTTCACTGCTCCATCCCCCTCGTCTCCCGTACTCGATCTCATCACACCGCGCACACCGTCTATACTCGGCCTTGCTGCTGCCAGTGCCCTCAAGCGGAAAGAGTGCGACGAACCCGGGGATGCCTGCCCCTCATCCAAGCGTTTGTGCTTTACCACCCCATCCTTGACTCCTGTACTCGACCTCACTACTCCACCCCGCTCGCTGTCTGTACTCGACCTCCCTACCACTACCCTCAAGCGGAATCGGTGTGACGAACTTGGGGATGCTTGCTCCTCATCCAAGCGTCTTCGTCTCGCTACCACCTCCTGCGCATTACCCACCATAACCGATCTTTCTGGTTGTACAGGCCAGACTCTCTCGTTGCAGAAGCGGACTTCAATATTCGTGCTCCCAAATGAACTTATTTACCAAATCTTTTCTCTCTCTGGTGATAAGGAATTGCGGACGTGTTCGCAAGTCTCCGTTCTTTTCAGGGAAATTGCTGGTCCACTTTTTCTTGATGCAGTAGGATTCAAGCCCGCTCTCTATTGGCTTTCAGTAGACACAAGAAACTATGAGGGGCTTTTGGTTTGGAGGCGCTTGGATTCTTTTGTCGCACCGGAAGACATCTTTTGCACTGTGACCGAAGATTTTCACCTCCAGGTGCTTGATATATTTCTGCAAACCCCGCGTGTGACTGGTAAAGTCTCCGTTTTCCTGACCTGCGGTGGGGATTCAATCTCGATGACTTCGCTCGCGACAACTTTGTGGAATACTGGACGGGCACGTTGTCATCAAGTCTCATTTTCACATTCGGCATCCTCCCCCTCTCGTCCCCCGCGGGTTAGATTCCCAAAGACCACTGGTGCCCCGCTTACACATCTTGATGCATTCTCGATCGACACCCACCTTGCCTTTTCCCCTCAACTGACACCCTTCACGATGACCGTGCTTCTCCATTCTCCCCTCAAAGTTCTGTCCATCCAAAGTGTCGGGTTTAACAGTGGTACGTGGAGCAAGTTTTTGTGCTCTTTAGCTCTCCCCTGCCTCGAGAATCTCCGGTTGGATGTTGGATGTCCTCTCAGCTCACTTCTCTCGTTCCTTGAGCGCCACCCCTCCATCGGCGTCCTTAATATTTCCACCCGTGGAAAACCAAAGCACAAGTACACTGCGCGCCATTCCTCCGTCAGTCTTCCATCTCTGCGCCATATAGGAGGGCCCGCGAGATATGTCTGCGCAATAGCGAAGCACCTTCGTCTCCCCCACACTGTTAGATCTCTCGCGCTCACCCTCACCGAACCTTGTTCACCAACTCCGCTCATTTCTACTGTGCTGGACTGCACCCACTACTTCGCTGAGCTGACTTCTGTGAAAGTCACCATATCATTTTCTGGGGAAATAGAGACATATACCCGATTTCCTGATTATGAAAAACGCGTCTGCAATGCCAAGCGGCTTGATATCCAGCGCTATGTGGACGTTATGATGGACTCAGTCATCAATCCTCTGGTGAGCCATTCTCTATTCCTTCATCACACGGGCTAATAATTACCCCCTAGCCACGTTGTGGATCGTGGCTTCGAGCTTTCCCTAGATTGCAGGCGGTGAAACTGATTCCAGACGTCTTCGATGACCCTGAGCTAATTTGTGCTCAATTCATGAGCTTTGCTCCTCGCCAGGAGGGGATTCGCGTTGAACTGTCGCATTTTTAACATCCCTAGCCAACGGCGTCATGATAACTCAATAGTTGTTACTCCTGTGATGTACTATTTCCAGAGGGCCCTTCGCAGGCTCCTTCCATTCCGTTGCGATCTTCCCTGGAGCTTCCACAGTAGTTCTAGCCCACACATGTAATACGAAACGTGGATCACATGAGTATAATTCTTACGCCATGTGTACAGCCCTCCCCTATCCACCAGGTACCCTCCATCGTTTCCACATCGACGATTACCACTCTGGTACGATGTCCTCGTGATCATGAGTTGTGGAGTTCCCTAGTTTCTTTACAGACTCTGCCTTGTGTACACAACGGCGAAGATCGGTGTGCATGAACAGCGATCACAACACGTGCACTAGTTCGTGATGCAGCATGTTATCGGGCTCCCAAATGTCAGGTATGTCCCTTAGGGTCATGGATGGACCATCGTCCAAAACGTACTTAAACTTCCACCCCCATCCATCTTAGCACCCTCAACAGAACACACCTACAACCATGAGTGGCGTTCCTCTCGCCAGCTATTGTATGGTTTGCAATGCACTTACCACCCTGTGGTGCAGCCGCTGTCGAGCAACTTGGTACTGTTCCCCAGAGCATTTATCGAGCGTGAGTTTTGGGCATTCCTCTCCCCCCCCTTGCCACCTTAGCCTCACCTGGTACACTATTCTTAGGATTGGCCCAAGCATCGTAAGGAATGCATCCCGGTAACTTATGCGCGGAATTACCATATGAGCCCTACTTCCGCCCCAACGGAACGGGTGATTGTAGAGGTTTCTGCCATTCTTTTTGCCCCCCAAGAAGGTGTGCCTTTATACTGCACGTATTGAATGTTAGCAACTAATATTTCACAGAGCGGCCAAGAATCGTTACCATTGAGTGTCGGCCCATACATGTGTCGCCGAATGCATTCTCTCTACAGCCGCTCGTCAGGAATTACTTTCCAGACGAACTCACAGGGAACCTTGTCGTAACACAAGGTATCAATGGGGAACCAATCAGGTTTCCCCTTCAGCTGTGGTACTCTCTGAGTGCCGTGTCTAGCAGAAACCCCGTTAATCGGTCTATCAACTATATTACTTCAGGTGCGGCTCCTGGGGCATGGTGTGGGACGGTACTCGTTCTTAGGTTTAGTGGATCGCGAAGGCATGGGTACGCTGATGCTGGGTTCCGTGATTTTCCAACGTTGTCCGCATTCTTTTTGTCTGTCCAGAAAACAGCTCCCTTATCCATGTGATCTTAGATCCCGTACTGTAATGGCAGAGTTCAATATATCGGCTGTCACTACTTAAGGTCGGAGTTTCCATAGTGCATCATTTTTACATTCCACCATTAGCACACTACAATACAATGTAATACACCTACATAGTGAGATCAGGAGATATCCACTAACCCTATAAACAAAGTAATCACTCGAAATAATTGATACATTGTAAGAGTGTCTGTCGTTAAGTTGTTAGTGCGCTGACTACCGCGGCAGTATTTGATGTTATTCGTCGGTCTCTTCAAGTCGCCTTAACAGTGGTGCCGTCAAAAGCCTTTTCGATCTGTAAGTCCCTATCATGATGTTTGTATAAGCCACTCACCCTATCCAGTACCTTGATCACTAGTATTCCGGTCACCCACGGCATACTTATCGCATGGTAGATGTTCCCCTGCGTCAAGGGGACGATGTCTATGTTGGAGGAATGGACATCCATCCAAAGCCTGGCCCCGAAATCTCTGTACTCCTGAAAGGGGTCCTGAATATCTTTCGGGATGGGTAAGTACCTGCGGACTACCGCGAAGTACCCATGGCTTCCATCCTCTCTTACTGTTGATAAGATGTAGTCGATTTTCGCTGGCACAAGTTCTACCTCATCCCTGAAGAAAATTGAGCTGTCGGGTTGAGAAACTCCCCGGGTTGCGTATTGGATACCATTCAAGTGGTAGCGTTTATAGCTATTTTGAACGGTGTATCCTTTTGCGAACAGGGCATGGATGACTTCTTCAGGTACGGAGATCCGCTCAGCAGCATTACTTCTGGGTGCGTGCTTTGCCAACGATATTTCTTGCAGAAAGCTAATGTCTGCATCGAATGAAGTATCACCTTGTGTTTTTCTGCACTTCTGCAGTATGATACCGGCGCGCTTGATGATCTCGGCAGAGTCTTCCTCCTGGAGGAGAGCCTTTACTTTCGCTCCTGCACAGAAGCTAAGAAGCATGGTTTCTTCCAGATCGCCTGGCTTTTATTCAGTCCCACCTTGCCCTCAGTCACGAAGGTTACTTACCCATTTTGTGGTTTGTCATGCTCTTTTGCAACTTCCCAATTATCCGTTCGAAAGGAAACATCCACCATCCGTGCATTGGTCCAAACCTGAGGTGAGTGTAGTAGTTGCATAGTGGAGAACGATGACTCATACCTCGGAAAGAACTCTTGAATGTGCAGTGCTGCGTGGTGATTCGGTCGCCAGGAAACATCAGGAAAGATGTCTTTGATGCATTGCAGGTACGCCAACATATATTCCATGTATTGATGCGCGTGGTGATCGGAAGTAACGTGAGATGTTCCCCACCGGATGGCGATAGCGAGAAGCATAGTGCTGTGAGCCAACTTCCTCCTTCGCTTGCTTGTTTCGTCTCCGGTGTTGTCCATACCCCATAGCTTATAGAGTGTAATCGGCAGGTCAAACTCAATGCCTGACCGCCACTGGTCCGCTTTCAGTTTACCATGTTCAGCATTGCCGAGGTTCGTAGGTACCCCTCGATGCCAAGAAGGTCTTGTTATCTTCGCCAAACATCCCTGAATCTGATTGATCTCCTCGTTAGTTAGAGCCTCGCACGTCACAGACTTGCTTTGCCGACAATCTTCACTGTCGACCCTGCACTCGTCCACGAGTCCCTCGCTCACAAACAGTAGGTCCTCTTCGCTCTCCTTCAGGCCCACCTCCATGGTGGTATTCTCTTGAACGAGCCCGGCAGATATCAACTTTGGGTGGGTTAGAGACCTGTGTCACATAAGTACATGTAACTCACCATCAGCTCTTCGATCATCTTCTTTTTTGTAGGTCTTTTTTTTGGAGATTGTCTGAAGGCACCATGCTCTTCCAGCAGCTGCAGCAAGATAGGTGCACGCACACGGCTCAGCGCTGTCCGGGTTGGGTCTGTTTTGAGGATCTGTCTTCCCTTCTCTAGTTCTTCAGCGTCGACAGGCTTTGTTGGTGATACTTCGAACCCGTGTACGTTTCTGCTCCCTTGCCTATCAATAACTATGAGTTCCCTGAAGTGGAACTGTGCTAGTCCGAGGAAAAGATTATGCATGCCGTCGATGACGAGGAAGCGTGTAGGGTCCCAATAGGGCAATCTCAGCAGCTCAGACCAACGTACGCCAGTCTCCATGAAGATCCTGTCACGTTCCTTCTTGCTATCTGCTTCTTTCCACTTAGTAGCTGCGTCATAATGTTCCTGGTACGTGCGATGTCTCCAGCCGTTGCAGTCAAGGTTTCCCTTATCAGAGCTTTTTATCCAGCAGAGATTACAAAGATGTCGCGATGTGGGGGCCGCAAAACCTCCAATTTTCCGCGCTGCTGGCAGGTCGCTGACGACAAGTGCGATGGCTGATCGTACCAAGCGACCCAAGCTATGCATTGTGGTTCTAGTAATCCAAGTCCCCGAATTCCATGCGCCCACGAAGAAATCAATAAGAGGTCGCAAGAAGTTGTTGATCTGCTCTAGGGATGGTTCTTTTGGCCCAGGTATGACGCCTACTAGATAGACGTTTTCGGGTTTATACCGAAGACTAGGAGGCAGATTAAGGATCGTCATTGCAATCAAGCCTACTGATTTTTTTTTTCCGGAGATCTTATTTCCTTGAGGGTTGAACCAGTCAACGCTGAGAGCCCAAGCTAGTCGGAGGTCGCTCCTCTTTAAACCGTCCATGAAGGCTTTGCCATCAGGTCCTTGAATCTCTGAAATTGCTGTCCCGTCCTTAATATCCCAAAGTTTATGTTTCTCATTCAGGAGCGTGCCGTGCTCGAGAGCCTCCTCCATGCCAGGACGACTCAACAATCCAGCCAAAAAATCACCATAATCCTGGACAACGTAGGGCTTTATTGGTACCTTGACGGTTTGGCCCCCCTGTTTTGCAGACTTGACTAACAATTGTCCACAGGGTTTGCCGCCTCGATACCTGATAAAGGTACATTGCCAGGGATAGGTTCGCTGTCGGCCCCTTATGATAGCTGGGTATGTGCAACAGCACTTAGGGCAGGTCGCGTAGGTATGTGTAACGGGATCAAGGTTAAATTTCTTTCGAACGGTGCGGATGTCGCTAGGGAGATAGTTATTCGTTCCTTCCCCTGACTGCTGCCCAGCTTTTTCGTTGCCTTCAGTGGGATTCCCAAGAGTTGTAGTCAGCAAGAGGTCCAGCAACCCCAATAGAGCATTGCACCAAGAACGGGTGACGTGGCCAAAAATGTTTAGAACAATGGCTATGAGCATCGGCAATAGGATAGATGGATTAGCATATTGAAAGCGATGGTGGAATTTGCTATCTGTAAGTTGGTCAGTTACTGGAATGATAGGTCAAGCTCATATCATACCAGTGTTGACTATCTGCGCCGCGTGTTCTTTCTGTGAAATATCCTCAGGAGTGCGATTGTCCAAGGTATTCTTGATACTAGACACTGCCGCGAATATTCGATCGATGTTCTCCAGCAATTCGCCACGTAGCAAGTTGTTTGTATTGTCTCCCTTGGTCTCGAGGTGCGCAACTCTCTGCTTATTCTCCAACAGCCAAGCTAACTCCTTTTCGATTGACGCTGTTGTATCTGCCTGCGCCCCTTGTACGCCCAAGCTCTCCACCATCCTAGAAATGCTCTGGACCCCTTCGTGCAGCCTGTGATCGATGAGAGCAAGCTCTGTGAAAGTGTCGTCTGCAGGTATGTCCAGGGCTGACTGCGTTCCTCTCGATTGATTTATTGTCAGGGGTGGGATATTTGGAGAGGTCATATATTCGTCTTTGAGGGTTATCCTGGAGATGTCCCGTGTGACCTCCTCAACGGGTGCGATAGGGTCTTTGAGGGCCATGTTGGAGACATCTCGTGTAATCTCCTCGATGGACGTGATAGGGTCATATTCAGGGGACATTGGTTCGTCTTCGAGGGTCATCTTGAAGACATCTCGTGCAACCTCTTCAATGGATTCATTCTATAGCAAATCTCAGGTTGTGTCCATATGTTAGAATTCATATCCTACATCTATATGTCCCCGACCCAAGGTCATTTTGGAAAGACCTTGCACTATCCCCGCAACCGACCCAGCATCCTATGGTACCAATATGTCAAGTTTTGAGAGTGAATGCAAATTAAGGCTTGCTACCCACATCCGGTATGTGTTCAACTTGTGAACCGGCCGTCGTCTTACAAAGATTTGACTAGAAATTCACTAAGGTGGTGTCGAAAAGATCATAACTCCATTTACCTGGGCAAGCTGGCTATCCAGCACAGTTTGTGCACGGTCATTACGTTCGTGATTTCGCTTCACGTCTTTTGAGACCGATTTTCCCTTACAGACGCTGCAGTGACATAGGACCATGGCGAAGGTGATATCAGAGTATCTCAGCGGTATACCTTCTGTCTTTCTTTATACTCGTTCTTACTGACAAGGCATGGACAAGGGATGCCTCTTTGATTCACCCCTAGTAACTGGCTTTAACGGCTAACAAGGAAATTACGCCACCTAGCAACCTTTCTGGACTCGTGATTTCTATATTTTGTGCTCCAATTGTTGACCTCAACACAATAGGTTGTAAGCCCTTATATTCTCCCAGTGCGCACGGTCTATACATGATTTATACATCCCACTCTATTCCATTGACATTGTAGTGCGTCGCGCTTTTTATCTGTCACTAGCTGCTAGGCTAACGGTTCTATGTTAGCACTGCTCCTACCACAAAGTGCGCGCTCGGCATCAAGTTTCAGGGCAAATGCATAACAGTATCACCAAACGAGTTCTGTAATTCAGATTTCCCTCTACATTAGTCCTTCTTGTGCTAATTATATACCTTAGACACCGCTATCTCGTCTTGCAAAATTTGAAAGAGATCTCCGCCTTTCTCTTAGCTACTGTCCTGCTCAGACTGGCCTGTTGCCTGGCAGAGTAGGGGCTGTAGGGGATTGTTGGCCCTTTCACCCACCTTATGACTGGTTGCGTGGCCTCGTTCGTGGCCCTCTGAGTGGCCCCCTGACACATATCACGTTCCATATTGAAAATTTGTAGCAAAATAAGTCGTCGGCAATTAGGCTGTTTACATACGCAAAATCTGTTTTTCCTTTTCAGTCAAATTATGTGCGTTAACATGAGCTTGAATATATCCTAAAATATCTTGTCCTAGCATATCTTGTATTTTTTGTTGCATTTGCAAGAGACGCATATATTCAATCTTTTTCAGAGAATTTTGTTGATGAGTACTCGCAAAAGAGTCTTGGTTTTTATTGTGTTAAAGTTTCGGCATCTTACTTTACCTCCGTTGCAAGCCCAAGTTTGGCAAACAAACTTGGCAACAAGTTATCAATTTGTTCTAGAGTATATACTAATTACATTGGCAGTTGGCTAGGCGGAATTTGTTTGTACCTATGTATCGCCTATGTTATGAAGGCTTGTTCGGCCGTGTCTCGGGTGTATTCACCTCGCATCGCCGTGCCTCCAGAACAAGTGCTGGTTCGTGTTACAATCAGGGGCCTTTGATTGTCGGATCAAGGCGTCAGTGCGCAGTGGACCCTCTTCCGATCCAGCCTTGGCGAGTCCGACTCGTACGCTTGTTTCGGTCACGCTGCTTACAAACGGACGAGGAACGCGATGGCATCCCAATCGGCTTCGGGGGCGCAACGCTACCCGCAGCGCACTGCTTGCCTCCGAAACGCAATCCTGGGGTCCAAAAAAAAAAAAGAATGCACCATCCTCGACACGCTGTGCGCTTGGTCAATTGGGTACGGCCCACGGCCCTCGGTGGTTTCAAGGTCATCCTGAGGCTCTAGCACATCATGAGACACGTACTCTGACGGTCTTGCCAGTGGGAGGGCCGGACTCGGACATTGCAGGCCGTGGACCATGGCAATCACTGACCTACGGTCATCGCCCTCACTTACCCCCATCAGCCTATTGCCGCGGTACTTGACCGCACTCGGGCTGCCTCAGTGCCAGTGCGACTTGCGTTTCGCGTTTGTCAACGTACCCCGACATGCTGCCTGCGAGTCGCTCTACATGTCCTCGAAGCTACGATGCGACTCGGAGCTCAGGCTCGCGCGTCCCGCTTTTTCTGCTCTCTTTCTTTCTCCCCATATAAGCTTTTTCCTCGCCAGGCCGCATGGCGCGGCGTGAACACCCCAGACCAGTGATTCGACAGACGTGGTCACGTCCCGCTTCCGATACTGCCACCAACAAGTTGCATCCGCGTCAACAGCCGTCGGGTCCGCGTTTCCAAGAGCTCCGCCACCGCCGCCCTCCTGGGCCTGTGCCAATGATATGTCTGGGATGACCCATGTCTCTGCTGGCAAACAGGATCATCTAGGCGATGCGCAATCTCCTCGTGCTGTGACGTGGGCACCGGAAATCCAACACAAGGTTTCTTGAAACAACTACACTCATGCTCTGCTGAGAACCAGGCCAGGTTAGCCCCGAGGACAAAGGCAAGGATTTCGCCTTTTCTTGGCAGACGAAAAACATTTATTTTCCTTTTGGGCGGACGGGGCGTTAAAGGAAGGCATGTTAGCTGTCAAAGCCCTACCTATGTACCGCTCGTCGTATTTCACCTGCCGTGCAGATGTGGTGTGGGAGCCAAAAGGGACCCTTCCCCCGCTCCGATTGCCCAAACCTGGCCTACTTGTCGTGTCTACATCTCACCATTTTCCCATCAAATGATGGTTGGCTGTACGACGATGCTGGAAAGACGTGCGATAATGACCGACAGCGAGCACACTCAAGTGCGACGACTCGTCGGTAAATACCGTCCCATGACCCATGGTGCGCCACTTTGTGTAAAACGTCGATGAGATAAAAACATCGCTTGCCATCAGAACGGCGTTTGATCGGGTACTTGCAAGCTGTCAATTTCTGTGCATTCCACAACATGTTTTCGGGTTAACTCAGGCCTCAATCACGGACGATCCCCTTGTAGCGCTTGGTTCGTGGTATCCCCGTCAATCTTGCTAGGGAACGTAAGCCTCCGCTAGTTACAGAGTCGCACTTCTTTCTGTTTTTTATATTTTCTGCAGATGTGTCAGTGACTCGCTGGACGGCTCAGCTGGCCCGGTCCAGCTCGATTATGCGTACGGGGCCAACACTTGAACAATCTCGCCACGCGTCTACGTGCTTCAGTGTTATGCATTGGCAACTAGTCGGCTCGGCTGACCTCAAGATGGCCCCTGTGGGGCTCGGCTAGGTGCGGCTAGGTGCATGAGGTGAACTTCGCCCCTCGCCAATGAAGTTTGACAGATCCAACGTCAGGTTCGTCTGGTTTAGAGCGGAGGCGAGTAAGAGAAGAATACATTTACCCATTCTGAGCAAGCCAATGTGGGGTATAAAAACCAGGCAGGTCTACGAGCCAGTCCCCTCCAGAGATCTCGAATCCTCTCGTCTAGTCCTACCCCTTGATATCCATCGCCTAACATGCTTGCAAAGTTCAGGTATATATGCTCTTTGGATCTCTTCTGTCCCTCGTCGTATGTTGACTGGTATGCCATACCTAGCGCCCTCGCCCTCTGTGTTTCTCTTGTCTCTGCGCTGCAGTTGTATGTCCCTCGCAACGTCCAGGCTAATAGCGACGTTGCAATCTATGTCGCTTACGACGACAATGATCCTCCAGAGATTAGTCTCCAGCTTAATGGTGTCGTTTCTGCGGTCCTCACGAGCGATGTGCAAGTGGCTCAGCAAATTACCGTCCACGTCCCCTTTGTGCCTTCTAGGTAAATATTTCTCTTTGAACACGCTGGTTAGGTCTTTCGCTGACGAAACATTCACCCAAACGCTAGCTCTGGCTACTATATCACTGCGGCGCCCCCCTAGTGAGTTGATGTCGCAATGCAGGTGCCATGCAACGATCTCTGACATTGCATCCTTTTCTTTTCCATGACTTTACATGGCTGGCAGTGCCACTGTTCCGATCTTTGCTCGAAGCAACTACTTCACCGTAAACTAAAGGAAAGGGTTCCGCGTGGTTGATAAATGTGACATGTCGCTGGATCAGCTATTTTGAGACCCTATGCCTTTTTTTCTCCTTCTTACAAACGTGGCGTCGGTGAGAGTCGTGTTCGTATACAATTTGTTCGGTAGGCGTCCGTCGAGATTTCTTCTTGTAGTAGTCGAACGCCATACGACGTGTTGCAGGTGTGCCAGAGGGTTCACTCGAGGGACTCGGACATTGCCGGCCAAGGTGTGGTGACCACGGCACTGGCATCGACCTACGATCATCGCCCTCACCAAGTTGGCTCGTGAGCCCTATCCCCATCAGACTGCCACGGTACCTGCCCGCACCCGGGCTACCTCAGTGCTGGTACATTTCGCGTTTGTCGGCGTACCCGACATGGTGCCTACGAGTCGCTCTGCAAGTCAAGCCACGTTGCGAGCTCAGGCTCGCGCGTCCCGCTCTTTCTGCTCGCTTTTCTTTCTCCCCATGTAAACATTTTCCTCGCTAGGCTGCACGGCGCGGCGTGAACACCCTGGACCAGTAATTCGACTGACGTGATCGTGTCTCGCTTTCGATACTGCCGCCAACACGCTGCATCCTCATCAACAGCCGTCAGGTCGGCGTGTCCAAGAGCTCCGCCACCGCCGCCCTCCTGGGCCTGTGCCAATGATATATCTGTGATGACCCATGTCTCTGCTGGCAAACAGAATCATCCAGGCGATGCGCAATCTCCTCGTGCCGCGACGTGGGCACCAGAAATCCAACACAAGGTTTCTTGAAACAAATACATTCATGCTCTGCTTAGAACCAGGCCAGGCCAGCCCCGAGGGCAAAGGCAAGGATTCGCCTTTTCTTGGCGGACCAAAAACTTTTTATTTTCCTTTTGGGCGGACGGGGGTATTCAAGGAAGGCGTGTAAGCTGTCAAAGCCCTACCTATTCACCGCTTATTGCATTTCACCCGTAGAGCAGATATGATGTAGGAACACACTTCATCTTACTGTCAAAGGGGGCAACCCTTCCCCCGCTCCAAGCGCCCAAGCCCGGCTCACTGTCGGGTTTACATCTCTCCCCATTTTCCCACCAAAGGATAGTTGGTCGCATGACGATGCTGGCCGGATGTGCGATTGCATCGGACAAGGAACGTGCCCGATCGACGCCGTCCAAAGACCCACGGTGTGTCATTCTGTGTAAATCGCCGATGAGATAAAACATCACTTACTGTCAGGTGGCGTCTGATCGGGTGCCTGCAAGCTGTCAATTTATGTGCATTGCTCTCGGTTAGTCTTTTTTTGCCAATTCAGCGTCGTCGCTGCTTGGCAAGTCGCCAAAGGACTTGGACCTTTGCTGGCTTTGGAGTTGAAACTGAACGCATTTTTTTTTACAGATATGCCAGTAACTGGGTGGATCTGCTGGTGGTCGACCTCGGCTATATGCGTGTGGCAAACATTTCAGCGTATCGCCTCATGTCGACGAGTTTCAATGTTCTTGACACTAATCGGCTCGGCTAACCTCCAGATCGTCGGGTTCGGCCAAGTGCATGAGGTGGAGATACGGGTAATTTCCTCCCTCGTCAATCAAGTTTGACAGACCTAGTGCCAGACTCGTCAAAGCGGAGACGGGCAAGAGAGAAATACACATTTACCTATTCTGGGCAAGCCCGTGTGGTGTATGAGAACCAGGCAGGTCCCTCTCGTCCGGTCCTACCCACCCTCGATTATCCATCGCTCGACACGCTTGCCAAAGTTCAGGTATATATGCTTTTTGCATCCCGTCGTCACATTGACTGGCATGCCATACTCGGCGCTCTCGCCTCCTGCGTTTCTTTTGTCTCTGCGTTACCATTGTCTGTCCTTGATACCGTCAGGAGTGACAGCTACATCACGACCCATGTCACCTTCGACGATAGCGATCCCACGAAGATTGGTCTCCGGCTTCACCACGATCGCACTCATCCTGAGATCCTCGAGGAGCGAGCAGGTGCCTCGCCGTACACCATTTTCCACATCCCTCGCTTTGACACGCGCTGGTCAGGCCTTTTTCGTTGGCGGGACGTGTTTCACGCCAAAACGCCAGTCCCGACCATGTCATCGCTGCGTTCGACCCCGAGCGAGTCACGCTTATCGCTGCGACGCGTCTTTGAGAGACATCGTATGCTTGTCTTTCTTTCGCTGACTAGCACGACCCCCGACGAGGTTCTGTGTGGACGGCAACCGGTGCGAGACATGCTCAGCGAGGGGACAAGGTTTACGGTGTGTTTGGAAGCACGCGTGCCATGGTGCCTTGATGCCAATCCGTTCGGATCGCACGTTCCCGTGTGGTTGGTTTCTTCGTTCGTGCTCTCGGAGGGCCGGGCGGCCTACGAGAGTACACACCGTTTGGCCACGGCGCATTGCCCCTCGGGCGTGACTTGTTGGAGGAGATCCTGCATGGCCCCGCACTGCGACGGAGAGACCAGCAGCCTTGTCCGTCCATGAACGCGCGCGTATCGTACTGCCGGAACGAAAAGCACCCGTTCGTTTCGCGAACCTTGCCAAGACCTTTGCACCTTGTCGGATCCCGCTGGGCATTCAGAGTGTGCGTCGGCCCGCCTCCTGGCCTTTTGGCGTGTATGACAACGTTTTGGTAAACACTGCAATCGTAGAGCGCCGTCGTCGTTCTGGACGCAAGTACAACGAACCGAGTCGAACCCACGTTCTATGCATCGATTTTCATAAGCACATCTTGAATAGCGTTGCATGTCTCGTCGCCGCCGTCATGTCGTGCTGTGGTGCTTCGGCGCACACAAATGCGGTCCTGGAGGGTACATTTACTTGACCTTCTTTTGCTTTTCATGAGAGAGCGCAAATAAACAGTACAGCAACCACACTAGGAAAGTGTAGTATTGTCCAAATGAACGGGAGACTCATGCAGAGCTACACGGAGTCGTACACACCCTGGCCCCGCATACAGAAAAAGAATGAAAATAAATAAACAGAAAGTTCAAAGAAGCGGTGGATGCATGACGTGCGTGGATGTCCGTGAATGAATGACGTGATTATGCTGGGACCTGCCCGTTCATCGCCTCAGAGGGTCGTCCGACCCCATCGGAGTGACACGCTATCGAGGTGTGAGCGATGATCGTGTGTTATTGAAAAGGACACACCAACCTTGGGCTGTCGGAGACTATCGGGATTGTCGTCTGTCTCGACGTCTTGTAGTTTCCGCTTCAAACCACGTGGCGGGATCGTGATGCGAAATCCCGAGTACGCCTGGACGTCAACCTATACGCCCACAATCAGTAACCGCGCGAGACCATCGCATACATGCTACACACCGGGGCCAACAAGGACGACTCTGACGCGTCCACCGCTAACAAAACGAGCCGTCAGTCACCACCACTACCGCACCACGAAGGCAGAATATAAATACACGATCCAAAAGTCCTCTCCCCCGTGTCACACTCGTCCTCGGGCAGCTGTCGCGGCAACATTCTCGGTGCACCGGGCGCCGGGCCCTCCAGCACCGCCACATCCGCCGAGCAGTCGACGTCGAGGAGCAGCCTCAGCGGTGGCAGACGCAGCGTGATCCGCGGCCGTCCATCCTGGCCGCGGTGCTGTCGCACGACGTGTTCGGGCACCACGTCGTGCGCCATCCCGCGCATATATGCGTCGCCCCCGATCGTGGTGTCTGCTGTGTCATGTGCACGGGTGGGCGCGTCCACCCGGGCGGGATCGTGGGACGACGACATGTCGAGGACAGGGGGTGGGTGGGCCGAGACGTATTTGGAGGGGCAGGCGCGGGCTTTGGAGGTGTCGATGCACAGACCGGAGCGGTGGGCGCGTCGTTGGGCGTGGTAGGTGCGACGGATGCGATGGCGGAACTGGCGCGCGATCTCGTTGTACCTCGCGTTGGTGAGGCGGAGGCGCTTGACGAGCTGGGCAAAGGCGACGGTGGAGAAGGAGGAGCGGACCGTGTTGGCGGTGGCGGCGGCGGACATGCAGTGCGTGTGGCGGGCGAACGTTGCTGTACAAGTGAGAGGGGCGGAAAGTCACGACTGCCGGGCCGTGCAACTTTTAAAGGGAACGTGCAGCAAAGGAGCGGAAAGAAACGAACGCAAGGAATAAAAAGGGGGGGTGCCAGACAGCGTCCACCGTCGCGCGGGGCGGGCATTTATACGCCGAGTGTTCCGTTGGGGGGTCAGTTCGTGTCTCACTCACAAAGCAACGCCGGCATCACTTTCCAAAAGGGGAGATCGACATGCACACGTGATCCGTCCGCCTTTGTCGACTGTCCTTTGCGCGTTGACAACCACCCTCTTTTTGTGCTCCAGTGATTAACGTATAGCATTACAGGTCGTTCTAGATACAGGTCCATGTGCACGGAACTAGCTGTATGGCATCAATAGTGTTCATTACCGTCCTCAGGCGAACGTTTAGAAGTCCTCTCGTCGTCTTTTTGATCCGGTCCATCCTACCTCTGGGACGGATTCGCTCTCTAGCACGCCCAACTCGGAGACACTCTCACCCAGGTCTCGCAGCTTCCTCTTCGCATGACAGTGGGATATGGTGATGTCAACGCCTGCGTACGTTTCTGACTGCACACCCGGGTCAGCCCCGACCACAATCCTGCGCCACCACCCTTGCACTCACCGAGACGACGTCCAGCGCGCGAAATACTTCCATCCAAATGGGACTATATGCGTACGTTGCCGACAACGCCAGTCCAACCGTCATCCCCTCCAGCGCCTCCACCGCGGGCGTGTCCTCGGGCAGTGGCCTTGGCCTCAACCGCGGTGCGTTTGGCACTGGATACGATGTGGACACATCGACCCTGTCTTCCTCATCAGCGCTCGCGCCCGGGCCGTGCCCGAGTTCGAGCGGGGACAGGGACGCTCTTGCCGACTTGTTCGGCATGGTGACCTGGGGTAACCCCCGGAGCAAGACCTCCGCATCCTCCGCATCGTCCTCTTCGCTCTCGGTCCTGGTCGGTGTGGCAACGAACGCCGAGAGCGCCGAGGACGGTGGTGAGAATCTAGAGACCTCCACGTCGCTATCGGCACTAGGATACCATGTCACGCGCGCCCTGGACGTGTCGATACGGAGACCGGCTTCGTAGGCACGTCGCTTCGCGTGGTAGGTTGGACGGCGTGCATGCTTGCATTGGTAGGCGATCAGTGTGTACCGCGCATTGGCATGACAGAGCTTGCGGATGAGTTGTAAAAAGAAAAACGAGTTCGCGTCGGTGGACATGGTGAGAATGGAAAGGAGCGATGAGGATGGATAACAAGTACAAGATGGGAGAGAACGTGAAGTGGGTGCCAGCCAGCGAGACAGGCCAGGAAAGAGACAACTTTATACGACTCTGTTGTGGGTCCATGGGTATTCTGTAGAATGAGGACAAGCCCCGGGGGTGGGCCAAGTCCGATGTGGGTCCATGTCCTTGTTCCAGGAACGGCAGCAACGTGATCGACGTCGACCACGTGACCCTCGAGGCAGTGTTCTTGGGCACGCTTTTCCCGCGACTCAATTGTGCGAGGCACGACGATGCCTGCGCTTGCACACAAGATTGGCAAGTTGGCCCGTCCAACGCGCGTCCGGGGATCGCACATCGCTGACCATCGCGACCAGGGTCGCTGCTCTTTTGTCCCCACTGCGGCACCCTGCTTGCCCTGCCGCGTGGCGACGCACAGAGCGTCGTTTGCGAACAGTGCCAGCACGAAGAGCCCGCGTCCTGTGCGTCTCTTCCATCGCGCGGTGCACACTTGTGACGTTTCGCTTCAGCCTACGAGAACACCGAGATCGTCACGCGCTCACATCCAGACGCATTCCCGTCCGCACTGCGACAGAAACGCAAGACCCAGACAAAGGTCCATCGCGGCAAGGTCTTGCCCAAAGTGCGTCCCATAAACTCTTTCCGGACACGTATTCAATCGGACGCAGGTGACCGAAAAATGCCCTGCCTGCGGGCACTTGGAGGCGTTTTACGAGGAAAAACAGGTGTGTTTCCCAAACTTGTTGCGCCACACGTCTCACGTGGCAGACAGATGCGCAGCGCAGACGAAGGGTCGACTATTCTCTATACGGTGCGTGCTGGTGCTGCACATCCTTGTCCCTCCTCACGTTTTTCTCTCAGTGTGTCTCCTGCAAACATGGCTGGCGGATCAATAATTAGGGAATGGAACCGCGCGGGGATATGGGAATGGGGTGGCTGCCTTGTGCTCTACACGTTGACGCCTACACTACAGAAAAGGGCAACCACCCCGAAGCCGCCGAGGACACTTGCGAGCATCGCGACTGCGCCCTCTCGGACGGGGACAGTGTCTTTTGGAAGGCTGCGAGAACGGATGAGTGTGTGTCACAGGCCATGGCGAGCGAGACGGACGTTGAAAAGTAGAATGTGAGCACAAACGTGGCCACGAGCAGCACGAGCGCGATGGGTGGCAGGAGCGACGCGGGGATGTAGGGGGCAAACGGAGGCAGTGACTTGTGCAGCGCCTGTGCAGCGTGGAGCGTGAGCGTGCGGGCGGGCGTGCGTGCGTGTGGGTGGGTGCGGGCGTACCTGGATGGCCTCGTACCCGTCCATGGCGAGTGGATGCAGAACGACGCACGCTCCGGCTGACGTATGATTTTTGACTGCCAAATACGTGTCATCAAGCCATATCAACGCCGCCCTCTTTTCAAGCTCTCCACCACCACCACCACGCACCCAGGCGCATCTCCTCCTCCACCATGTCCGCAGTCGAAAAGGTCCAGCAGCACCCCGCCTTCGTCCAGGCCCAGAACAAGGCCAACTACTACTTCAAGCAGCTCGACAAGGAGGTGTGCCCCGCGCCCGCCTTGCGATATGCTCTGACCTCACCCGTGTGTGCCCCAGCTCTCAAAGTACCCCGTCCTGAACACGTTTGAGCAACACACGCAGCTGCCCAAGACATTCGTTGCCCTTGGCGCCGTCCTGCTGATCGCCCTCTTCCACTTCATCAACCCTCTCGCTGCACCGGTCTCGAACTTGATTGGATGGGCACTCCCCGCCTACCTCTCCCTCACGGCCCTCGAACGCCCCGCGCCCCAAGATGACGTTCAGTGGCTCACCTACTGGGTCCTCCTTGGTGGTCTCGGCGTCGCGGAGAGCATCGCATCGGGTGTCATCCTCTACTATCTTCCATGGTATTATGCGTTGAAGAGCGTCTTTGTGTTGTGGCTGCAGCTCCCCAGCCTTCGGGTGCGTTCGGACGTTGCATCTAGCCCTTTCGTGTTTCACTTAGCAACTTTTGCGGGCATAGGGCGCTCATTTCGTGTACGTCAACGCCCTCAAGCCCGTCCTTTCAAGCGTGTTGGGACACTGCGGTGCCGTTGCGCACACGGACACGGTGACTGCTGAGGGACTGCGCGACCGCGTCCACACCGCCACTGCCGACTGAACGGACGACTCTTAAAGAGCCACGGGAATTTTTTCTTTTTCCTTTGCGTCTCTGCGCCTGGTCTCGTTGATTGTTTCATGTCTGTTCCACGCGTTGGTTTGCCCCGAGCGTCGACGACTGTTTTGTTTTCCTTTTGTTCACGACCGATGTTGTAACGTCAGCTATATGGCTTTTCCTCATAGACTTTTTTTTTCCTCATTTTTCTTTGATATAAATTATCTCGACGCATGACGGTACACGCGCACCCTCGCTTGATCCTGCGAGCTGACACGTGAATTATCGGCTGCGGGAACTGCGGAGCATGTCGGGATCTCCGTTTTGACGGGTCGAGCAGATGTGGTGTCTGTGGCTTGTGATTTGGATGAGCGCAGTACTAGCGGTAGAGGCCCTGAGTGGATCACAGTCACACCCTGCTTGTCTTGCGTAAGTGGCTTGGAGTTGTCGTCCACGTGTTGTTTTTGTTGGAAACGTTGGGGTTGTCGTTTGAACAAACGTCTGCCCCGAACACCTCGCCTTCGACTGCTTGCTGGTGAGGATATTTCTTCTTGAACGACCTCTATCTTTTCTTCAAGTTGGGCTGCACGTACACCTCCCCAGGGAGACGTGCTGGGGCATGCAGCTCTCGCTCGACAAAGCACAGCGGTTGATATACCGCGGGTGTGCATGCCCAACCCTGGCGATGCGCGTCCGTCACAGCGATCCCGAAGCAGCCCAGAAATGGGAGGACGAGGTCGTCCGCGAGGCGGTACATACTACTAGTATGTACGGCCCGTTTCATTCGACCCGTTCGCACACGTCACGCTTTGGCGGAAAAAAAAAAAAAAACACGTTTTGGCGCGCCGTGCCCGCTGGCAGGCGGCGGTCGACGGATCGTTGGCGGAGCTCGTCATATTCTGCCCCTCCCGCGCGCGCGTTGATCGCACCTCGCCGGACGGCGGATGATGCGGCCTTTTGACGTCCGCGCCCCGTTTGAACGGGCGAGCACGTCCCCGTGGTCGGTCTGGATGTGGTCGGCAAGGACGACCTCGGGGATCCGTCCACGTTTGGGTGGATGACGGCGGACGAGCAGGACGGGCGTGCGCGCCTGGCAGGCGATGGGTTCGTCGTACTCGGTGTGGCGTTTGCCCTTTTCTTGCTATGGCGCTCATCGTTTGGCGTGTGTGCTCGTGTCGACGCTGTGGCAGTGCGAGGGACGATAAGCTGGCAGTGGCAGGGGTCTCGGAATGGTGACCGGAGTCTGGACGTTAGCGCAGTGTAGTCGTCGGTTAGAGTCACGTCCTGTCCGCCATCCAGGCTGCCCTGCTTGCCTTCCAGGGAGGTCACCCTCTTCCAACGCGTGATTTGGGACCTGTTTGAAACCATCGGGGACATGGTGAAACCGGCATCGCCGGTGGACGTGCCAGGGTTGTTCAAGTGGGAGCCGGGATCTGGGTCGTCGAGCCGACGGGTGCGTTGGGCGAGCACTGACGAGCAAGACGGCGCTTCGAGGAGGGGGTCGTCGGACGACTCTGATGACGGGGCTGGAAGACGATCGTCCAAGCGCCGTCGCGCGGATCCCCCCACCGAGGACGAAGGCTCTGACGCCGAGTGCCAGCGTGTCTATTACCCGGTGAGTGCGCGCGCCCGCGCATTCGTTTGACGAGCGCGCGA
Source organism: Boletellus aff. lepidospora (assembly GCA_038094175.1). NCBI lineage: Eukaryota > Fungi > Basidiomycota > Agaricomycetes > Boletales > Boletaceae > Boletellus > Boletellus aff. lepidospora. The sequence continues at coordinate 20,116 of JBBPTT010000214.1, forward strand.
AACCGAACGGGTCGTTTTGTAGAGGTGTGACAGCTGTCGGGCGCACGGCTGGGTGTGTCGCGTCGTGTCTGGGCGGCAGGGTAGGCAAAAGGCGTGCGACCCGTGCAGTCGCAAGAAGCTTCGCTGTTCTGCCATCCGAGAGGGAAATCGTGTCGTCGAACATGATGCGCGTGTGTCCAGTCCAGAGAGGAAGAAGAAGCCCCGGCCGACAGAAGGGCTCCGCGGCGACCTGGCGACGAGGACGAGGGCGAGCCCTTCTCATCCGCCGCCTCTCAAGCGCCAGCGCGGTATGTCGTTTTCCTCGTTGTACGCCGTGCGCGCGTTCCAGGAAGAGAAAGGCGTCGTTCTCAATGGCTACTCACGACAGTGTCTGTTTACATTTCGTCATCCAAGCCCGCGTCGACGCCCAAGGTACCGAGCGCGTGCGACTTGATTGAACGGCCCACAAGGATTGGTCCGCCGGGGGGAAAGTGGAAGTGGCAAAAGAGAGCGGAGCGTGACAGAGCCGCATCTGCTCGTCCTGCCACCGGGACGGATGCATCGTCGGGCGGGCCATCCCGGAGGGCGACCGCCATCCGATCGACCCCGGCTGGCGCGCACGCCTCCAAGTCGGCGTCCAGTATATCTGTCCGGGGTGCGCCGACGTCGGGGCATGCCCGCCCTGACGCGGGGGCGACGTCTGGTCGTGTCCTGGTCGACCAATGTGTTGGCACGGAGGGTCAGCCACACCCACAACTCGAGCTTTTGAGGCTGCTGGCGACCGTACTCCAAGACGCTATCGAGGCATACACGAACCGCCGGTAGACGACGTTGAACGAGAGAGAGATGGATCGTTCCCCGACTTGGATGGGGAACGCAGCCGGGTGCTCCTTTTTTATACCCACGCATGAAGAATTTCTGGAAGCTGCTGTATCATAAGTGACGGTTCGAGTGGGGGGCAACGCGCGGACACTAGTCTCAGGAGTCGACACTGTATATAATTGCTCGTATGCTGAATACAATTCAAGTCTGTCCGACGCAGTGATGATGCCAGCAGTGCGTCAGACTGGGTGCATATATACATAAGAGTGGCGTGTGTAGTCGTGGCCCACTTGCGGTTTTCCGAGCAGGCTGTCACCTTTTGGCAGTGGCGGGTTTGTTCTCGATAACTCGGAAGTCCGAGTCGCTCCCCGTCTGCCTTTGTTGGGGAGGACAATCATAGTTTTGCAAAAAAAAAAAAAAAAAGACTCTGCGTACACTGACTATTTTGCAGCCTTGGAGTGATGTCAGATCGCCCATGGTCAGGTCCGGTTCTGACCAACACAAGTACGCCCGAATTTCCGTCGCTGACAACACCCAAAGAAGGCAGGCGAAGCCTTTTGAATTTAACAATAACAAACAACTAGACATGACAATTTGCACTTTCACCACTCTGTTTGGTGAAGACGAGACGCGCGCTATGCCGCGCCAATGCAGAAATTTTGTTTCGTCTGCAAGGCCCTAGCGCGGGCCCCTGGCTGGCATCCTGTGGACTGCCGCGTGTCAGTTTGGCGCTCGCAACAAGGAATGATCTCCTGGCAGGCGTCCCCGCGCGCCCCATTCGCCATCCGTACGTGTATACTACCTATTCCAATCCGCTCGCGATAGTCATTTTGCCGATGAAGCGCTGCCTCTTAGCAAGCTGGCGAATATCCATTCGTTACGAGGCAAAAGAACGCGCGAGTGATGCTCTCTGGACGTGACGCCGGCGTACGCGGTGCATGTCGGAACGTTCATACGTTTCCCCCGTTTTGGCAGGACGATCTGGACAAGTGCCGTTCTCACATTCGCTTTCATATCAGACCCCACGTTCCATGGCTCGTTCAGGTTTCGTTCTCCATCAATGAAACCTCGATGCAAGTGCACGATCTCGTCCGTTTGTCCGTCGTCAATACCTTTCTGGAATTACACCATGTCCGTACTCCCGCGATTGTCGTGGGCGTCAATCACATCAAGTTCGAAGAACGAGAAGCGTGCCAACCGAAGTAAATTGGTGAAACTTTCCACGTGCGGATCCGTCCAGTGTAGACAAGAGTGGTTGGGTGTCTGGCACCACCCTCGTTTTCCTCTCCCTTTGTCTGTCATCCACACTTCATGCACCGCCATCTGGCTTGTTATAAATTCCACTGCTCTCGGTATAACTCTCTGTTTAACATTCATCATTTCTGCCCTTTTCTTGTACAACAGCGTCCCTCTGCTTCAATCTCTGCACGTCCAGCATCGCTACCGTTATGACCCGCTCCGCCCTCTCCACCGCCGCCTTTGCTCAGCTCATCCAACGTCTCTGCCAGGCCAATGCAAGGTACAGCGAGATTGCCCTCGAGTTCCGCCAGCTCGTCCGTCGTACCTATCATGCCCAGCGGCGTGCCCACCGCACAGGCCTGCGCATCGACATTGCTAAAGCGCAGGCCTGCCCCAACGAATACGTCTCGGCCCGTCCACTCCCCGTCCTGGACCTGTCGTCCGACGACGATCTCGCCTCAGACGAAGACGCGCCCGCCAGCGCGTCTGACTCGGCAGAGACCGCGTTCGGGGGCGATGGATGCGACGATCACGTGCATCGCTGGGACGGCGGGAGCGCCCACGACGACGTGCCCGAACACGTCGCACAGTGCAAGGACTACCGCGGCCAGAAGGATCGACCGCAGTTCACGTTCCGTTTGCCGCTACTTCAGCTACTCCTGAACTTGCACTATTCGACCGGCGCGTCGTCGTCGTCCTTTGAGAGGCCGGTGCGGGGCGCACCGAGCATGTTGCCGCGGCAGCTGTCCGAGGATGCGTGTGGCACAGAGGAGAGGGTGCTGGGGTCCGTGTCGACCTGTGAGTCGCGCACTTTATATCCGTGGCGTGGGAGTGGGGGGGTGACTGACAGGTCCGCGCCCTTCCTTTGAGCAGCTGCGGATGAACCCGTGGTTAACTCCGGTGCGTGTGTGTGGCGTGTGTGGGACGTCATCGGTCATCTCGCGCGATTGCTGATCTGAAAGTATATAGGTCGACATTCCGGTCTTCGGATCGCGGTTCCGCCGCGTGGTTTGAAGCGGAAGATGCGAGATGTCGAGGCGGACGACTATCCAGAGCGTTTCCGGCAGGCCGAGGTCCGGGTGTGCTTTTCAATGACAGACGGTCGTCGCTCACCCCTCGATAGCGTATGTTCAAAGCTCGGTGGGACGACTCTCGAAGGCGATAAATGGGCAATTACGAAGATTTTAATCACGGACATCACGCCGTCATGTATTCGCTGGCATCATGTATTCATGTCATCTTCGGTCTTTTTTTATTCGTTCTCTTTGTCCACTTTCATGGCAAGTGTATGACGTCGTTGGAGAAGGACCACGATCCTGCAGCGGGAGAGGACAACCTACATAGGCAGACTGCAGACCGCTCCATACACCGCTCGCTGGGACCTGCCTCGCTGCCACCTCGTGCCCTCTGCCCTGCCACCTACTCCACCGTATTAAGGTTTGCCGAGGGAGAACAAGGGCGCGGTCCACCAACACTGGACAAATCGTCGTGCGTCGGGCCATCAAACTCATGCTGAGAACTTCAAGAAGCAAAGTCCGCACATTCCGAATTGATTACAAACACAAAGAGAACCCCCCAAGGATAATACAAGTCCGGTCTCTCAAGTAACTAAAGAGCAGAGGCCGTGTGGGGATCGTCAAGAAAGTCTGCGCGTGGTCATTGCGTCTCGTCAACCACGAACACCCTCTCTCAGTACTTCTTGATCTCGAACTCGTTGCTTTCCGCGTAGACGATCTTGGAGTCTCTGCCAGCGCACACACAAAAGGGAAATGATGTCATTGATCGTCAGTCGGCCACTCCTGGACACGTCAAGGGAAACGCTCACTTGGGGTCGGTCGCATAGATGTAATAGCCATCGCTGACGGGCACGTCCGTCAACGGGGGCCCACACAACCAAAGCCAAAAAGAAACCTACTCGGGAATCACCTCAGGAATCCAGACATAGATTTCTGAGGAGAGGGTCACGCTGTCCGCGAGGACTACGTAGCTCTTCCCGTGGAGCTCGAGATCGACCTTCTTGGCGTCGTCTTTCTCAAAGTCGACCTTGACCACGATTTCACTCTTCTCCACGACTTTGTCCGGAACGGTCAGCTTGAGCGCAGCGACGAACGAAATGCACAGGGCGAGGGCACTACGGGGTATGGCATCGCCGGTGTCAACATGGCGGCGAGGTGCACAGAGCACAAATATACCTGAGCTTGGAAAGCATGACGAGCGATGGATATCGAGGGTGGTGAGGACTACAGGAGAGGATGCGGGTTCTCTGAAGAGGACTCGCATACCTGCCCACCTTTTATACGCTGCCAGTTCGTGCGTGCACTGACCAGCGTGAGGGAGTACCATTTCTTTTTTTGTGGTTGTCCATCCCCGTGCTGGACCTGACCAGTCTCACACTAGAAGCGTCAAAGTTCATGGGCGGGTGGCCAAATTTCGCCGTGCGCACGATTCCCCCCTGTTTTCGTTACGAGTGATATTAAAGTTCACGACGGAAGAAGAAATTCACCGAATTTTCCACTCGATGGCACTCATGATCACGCCAGATTACAGCCCGGCTTGTCTGCAAAAGGGGTGAAATGAAATGACCGTACAGCAATGACTCTATGGCTGGAGGTGACTTACGTTCAGAGGCAACGTACGCTGACTGATGGAATCTTATGTATCGAGTCTCGCAAGCGATATCGGACGCGATTGAGATCAAACCTTGAGACGACATGGTGATTGATGAGCGCGCTGAGGAATATTCTGAACAGATAAGCGGTACGTGGAGACCCAATCAAACGTCACTGATGCGATAAGTGGTCTCTTGCCCCGTTGGAAACTTGATATATTGTCTTTGCATCGAGTTTATTCGTCGGACTTGTCGTTGGAGCGTTGACGCTCCGGTACAAATGGTTTGGCGTATTGTAAATATAATTTCCGTTGTCGCCGGCGCACGCCCAAAAATCTCCTTATGTGGGCGCAACTATCCCCACAGACAGGGGCGTTGACGAGATCGGTGTTACGGGGGGGGTGGCGGGAAGCCCGTTTTAAGGCTAGTTTGATGAACATATACATAACTCCGCAGCCGGCGACGGCCTGACGCTGTGAAGTGATTGATATATATATTTCTTAGAGCAGGGGTCGCCCCGCCTCATTTCGTGTTCTCGTCCCAAGGGCGTGATGATGGTGCACGACAGGACGGCCCTCAGGATTGACGAGGGAGACGTGGCCCTCGGACTCGCATCAGGGCTTAGAGGACGGGCGCTGCCAAAGAGTCGTCTATGTTGGTCTGATTTGTCCACCCTGACGGGTCGATCACGAGGAAGTACGTACCGCGCGAGGCAACTAGTGAGTATCCGATCCTATCGTGAATCAGCGTAAGCAATAACGATAGCGACATCCCTTCACGCTTGGGAGACGGCTCGCGCATGAACGCACGAGTGCCGGCCACCAAACCATATCACGGAGAGAAGGAGGCCCTGTAGACAAAAATAAAGGATGGGCCAAGCCAAGAGGGCAGGGCTCCAGAACCCGCAATGTGGCGTGACCTAGTTTCATTCTCCCCCCGTCGACCAAGCACCTCGTGGACCTTTCAGTGCTTTGTTTGCACCTGCCCCCTGCAACAACAGCATGTCAAGCGCATTGACAACAAAAGGTGCCCATGCTGGAGTGCGGCCCAGCGCCTGGCGCCGCGACAATTTAGGGAGGATGGCTGGATGATCAAGGGGAGTGACGAATATGGTGCAGCCTTTCTCCTTCTTCGGGTTCGGGTCCGAACCTCGGAAAATGAGTAGTGCGCTAATCAGCGATAGACCAATGTCGAAGCACAAGTTGAGTGCCGGCTGAACGAGACTCATAGTGACACAACTTTGGGCCACCGAACACGCTTTAGATTGCGACGCATCACCACCAGCACTCCCCTGGATCTGGATTTGAGCTATGACAACCTGGCGACACTGAAAACTGGACCGAGTCATTTCTGTGGGCAGTCACAGTCTCACAGAATGAGTAATAGCATAACTTGGGTATAATACAGTGGGGTTCATCAGCAGATTTTTAGCGCCCAGAGGTGCGGATAGCGAGAGTGAGCTGGTAAGCTGGTGCAGTAGGTGAGGGCTATAGTAGGTATCAAAGTATAGTGCTTACTTCCAGTCTCATTCACTCGACTGGAGGGAAAGAGTGACCATAACGGACACGTGGGAAGTGTGTCGTTTGGAGTTTCTGAAAAAGGAAATGAAAGGAATATCATACTACGAGCGGGCTGTTCTCCAACACAGTTAGCTATTGAAGGCTTGTAGTCACCTACTACACTCTCAGCCAGAACAGCTTCAACACTTAAATGTGTGCATAGTCCATTTATGTCGTCGTTAATAATACAAGTTCATCATGGGCTGGCTGAGCTGCCTCTGCTTGTCGCAGTTTGTCATCTGGCTCAGGCTGACTGGGTTGGGTCGAGTATTCCCCGTGACACGCCATGTCGGATGGCAATGTTGATGGCAGGTCGAATTGTACTGATGGATTGTGTTGTCAATCAATGAGCAGTAGCTCCGAGGGTCTTCAGAAACAACACACTGTGAGCACGTTCGTCGCGTGAATGCTTGAGTTTTAACAGCATGGTCTCAAAGGCTTCAACAGCTTCCGCACGAAGTCTCGCCGCACCACCATCTTCGTGGCTTTGATGTGACGCTTGGGTGAGCTTGATGATCTGCACATTGTGTTACTACGTTATCCGCCCCAGACTGGCAAAACATACTTCGTCGGCATCCTTAAATGCGGCCTCCCAAGAATTCATCATTGCCTGCGCTTTGCTTCGCTTGATTAGGATATCCGCACGGTCAAGTGGATCTAAAGACAATACGGTCGAGAAGTATTCAACAGCTTCATGGTAGTTCTGACAACCCATCGCAGTGTCAGCGAGCCTCTCTAACCCTTGTGAACATCGTCGTCGAAAGTCTGAATCAGATGGTTAGAATGAACCGTGGCTGGGTTGGTCCTCTGCCACTCACCGAGTTCCCACTGTGCTCGCCCTTCGTGAAAGACAACCATAGGTTCGTTTTGCATCTGTCGAAAACACCTGATTGCCTCGTTGACACGGTTTCTCCCCTCAAGAGTGTCGCAGACTGCACGGTAAACAGCAAACCTCGGAAGCCTAAACTGTCCCAAAATGTCTATATCAATGACCTGCATCTCAATGTAAGGTAAAGCGTACTCTGGTGGCGGCACCTAGCGTATCGTCCATCGAGCCGCAAAGCAACACCGTGCTTGCCCACTTGGCTAATAGATCATCCGGAGTCGATGGACCAAGGGCGAGCGCATCAGAGTATGTGGCAAGTGCTTCCTCGTGCTTCCCCAATGCCAATATCTTGTCTCCGGTTCTTTCTAGTGTTACGATGCATCTGCTTACAAAGCCTGATGGTAGAAACTGAATGTTCATCTCTGAGTTGTAGTGATTAAGCTCACCGGATAACCAGTCCATGATCAACATGTCGGCTTTCATCTCCTCACTTTCAGTTCCGATGATCTCAAGAAGAGGCTGCACAGCATCGGTGACGTTGCCCTCGGCATACAGTGCTTCACAACGGTGTCTCTGCCGGTATATGTAGAGAAGCTTGTCGAGGCTATCGGCTCTGCGCTGGGAGTCAGAGAGTTCTCGAACGGTTCTTTCAAGAATGGCTATTTTTTCATCTACGGAGCGAGATGTCAGGGAGGCAGACCAAGAATGATGGTAAACACACTTAAGCGACCATTCTCTTCACGGAGAGATCGGATTATCCGCTTGGGATTTTGTACACTGGATCCCATCAGGAGGAAGGGCGGAACCAAGTCAGAGGTTATTCGCAGCTTATCTGAGCTCATCGTCGCTGGCATTGGTATCACGTGCCGACGTCCTTGCATATTAAACATTGAATGTTTGAATGTTGAAACACGACAAGCCAAGCTCATCCTTGAAAAGAGGTGACCACACGATCAGTGACAAAGACACGTCTTTCTTCATGATCATTGGCACAGTCATTTTCAAAAAGAGGCTTTACTTCCCTCAGTGGGAGTGCCCTGTGAACTTAGCGGCTGCCGTCGAGGTGATTGGTCATGTTTGATTTCCTTTTCAGGCGCCCATCTAGGCCCGCGGTTGCCTGTGACAAGACCCACTTGCAGGCATACACATTGTGAAGGTGCAGGGAATGCAACTATTGCCAGGCCCGCAAATGTGAAATATACTGTTGTTACTACGGCTCCAAGCGTTCGGTTAGACGGATGAACCATACACACATCCACTTCTCTCTTGGACGGATGTACAGTACCAGGCGACGGGCAACAATATATGGTCATGGTCCATTGTTTGGTAGTACTCTGTGCGCCTTGCAGAATTCCCCACTCAGGGAAAGACAGGGGGGACTGGGATTCACGCGTATGGATCATAAGGTGCTGTCCCAACCCCAGCATCTTCAGACCCGCACGATAAGCGCTGTCTGTCTTCAACACCAACGCAGCACGATGGCAAGTAACGACAACCTCTCACTAACTTGCTGGCTCTTGCACACACTGACACGTACCTTAACAAAATGGCCATTGATCTGCCACTTGAACGTCCGAGTCGATGACGCCACTCAGCTTGAGAATAAATATTCGACCGATTCAGTGACGCAATTAGCACCTTCAAGAATGTTACGAATTGTGCGATAGATAGCAAACACCGGAGAATTAGACTATATCAAAGAGCCTCTGTCAATGACTAGTGTCTGAATGAGAGCTAAAACTTACTCTGGCAGCAACATTTAGTGTGTCGCTCATCGAGCCACGGAGTGGCATCGTGCTTGCTCACCTGATAAACAGAGCATCCAGAGTCGACGGACCAAGAAAGAGTGCACCAGGGTAGGTGGCAAGTGCTAGTAATTCGTCATGCTTTACCAATGTCAAAGGTCCGTCCCCAGTTCTTTCTGGTATCATGATGCACCTGTCTATAAAGTCTGATGATGATCGAATACTCATTGACGTCATTCCCGATTTGTAGTCATTGAACTCGCTGGACGACTAGCCCGTGTGCTTTCGTGCCCTCACTTTCAATTCCAATGATCTCGAGAAAAATGATCGCATGGCATCGGTGGCATTGCCCTCCGCAGTGTTCCACAGCGATGTTTCTGCCTATACACATAGAGAAGCTTGGTAAGGCTATTGGCTCACCGCTGGCAGCAGAGAACCGCGACTGCGAGTTTCAGACTGCGTGCAAGGGGAGGAGGCCTGGATGGTCATATCACCTCCGTCGGATGCCCTTCCCCGAAGGTTGGAACCACACCAAAGAGGGCCATGCTTAGCACAGCACGAGTAGAGGCACATAAGGGGGCGGGATAGGCAGAGGTTTCAAGCAGGAGAAAGCTCCTGTCAAGGGGGGACCACTACCCCGACCGCCGCCCTTCAAGCCACTGGGGGTACCTAGGAACGCTCCCCACTAAGCACTCGGTAGGAGCAGGCAAGGGGCAATCAGCCACCTCAGTCGCCAACATGGTATGCGGGCGCAGCCTACCGAGTGGTTGTCCCTGTCAGCGCTCAGGTGATAGAAGTGGTCGAGAGCGCAGGTAGGTATGCTTGTAAGAGCATGGGGGAACGCTGGCAAGGCTTGTGGGTGTGGAAGCTGGAGGGCGTGGACGGGCGAGATGTGACGGACAAGACGAGGTCAGCGTGCTGGCGACTCGCGAGTACGTGGGTTAGATGGGTTTGGTGAATGTGGGGGTGCAGGCAAACACGTCAGGAGGGCAGGCTGATGTGGTGGCCACAACAATGACAACAGCAACGACGATGATGGTGAATCGTCACGTTGTTGTTGTCATTGTGTTGTGTCGGCAACGTGGTCGTGCTGGCGATCAAGGGAATGCAGGCAAAGGCACACGTTAAGACCATGATCTAACGGCGCCGTGACAATCGTGCGATTATGACTGCTGTAGCGTCGTCAGACCACGTCGTCGATGTGGTCGGGTGAGGATGTGGGCCTCAGGTCGGGGCGGGGAGCAGGCGGGGACGGTCGAAGAGAGCTTCTCACGCTAGGCCACAACTCTCAACCCCCACTGGTGACCTTGTAAACATTGAACAAGGTACTAACGAGCCTTCCCTTATCAGCGGATGCCAGCAGTGACCACGCGGGGCATGCTCCCTCAGACGATGCGAGCATTCTGGGCAGTTTCCAGTGCTGTAGGTACTTCCTCACGTCCATGCGGCTCCACACGAATAAGCTCATCCGAGTCAGCGTGACTCCCCCTCCTCGGCAATCCAGGTGGATCCCGTTGAAGTGACACAGCTACATACATGCCGCCACGCACCGCTTTCTCCAGCCCCGTACACTCGACCGGGTGTAAGCTATATTAGCTGCCCTGGACGCCCCATTTCCCTCCCCTCGGTTCCGTGCTCATCTGCCTCGGCTCCCATTTCTTCTAGCGCTCGCTGCCAAGTTTCTACAATATTCCAAGAACGTCTGCTCCATCTATCATGGTTCGATCCCCACAGGACGTTTACGCGAGATATTTACTGTCTTCACGCGGTTATCCACTATGGATCCCTGAACCAAGTCACCACGTCCTGATTCATCGACCAGATGGTCTCAGGATCGGGGATGTGGGTGTCGTTGATCCGGATGTGGGTGGCTTTGACGTCTTTTTCAACATCTGTTTACCCCGCGATCACCCCTGCCATCGTGCGACTGGCGTTCCTGATAACTTCCAACATGTCAAACTGCGCGATGAAGATATTAGGGTTGTCCCTAGCGTGGAGCCCCCAGGTCGTATCATCTCAACCTCCTCGGTGACGAAGATAAGAGCAGTTGATTCGTCCAGTGACACTCCAGGGTGAGCCAACCATCACCTGGGGTTTTCCAAATAACATTCCACACGCATCAGCGCTCGATCGGGTGGGCTGGGCTATGAGTTCGAATTGTCATCTAGTGGGGGCGCGCTCCTCATTCTCCCAGAAGGTGCACAACAGTACGATCTCTTAAACCGCCGTCTCTTTTTTGACCAGGCGACCAAACATGGAGTTGACTGGTATCGCTTTGCTGAGGAAGATCTCGGTCGGATGATCAGCCGCAATTCGCTGTATCTGATCACTGGTTTTCACAAGACACGGTCCTGGTCCCTGGCAGCTTTCGAGAACGCTGCAGGCGATGGAGGGTTCTCTGCACAGTTCAAAATGGCGCAGATTGGAGGTGACAATATTGCAGGGGGTTATACTTGGGAGACGACACGCTCTCTGGATTGGCGTGTCGGACCTATTGAGCACTACAATGGGATCCCAAATCAGTCGGTGTTCATTCGCGGATTTAAGATCTCATTGCGGGAGAGTTTTCTAGGCAAAACACGAATCGAAGTCGGGGTGGATGCCACACTGAATGTTCGTTCAGAGCATATGGCGTTTTCTGATACGGTCGGACGTTATTACTCGCAGATATCGAGCGTGTGGAAAGGGTTGTCAAGAGGTGACCACCATGGAATGCACGTGCAAGATGGTCTGACCACTGAGTTCACTACAGATCGGGCTAGTGATAACCCTCCACGGAGCGGTCTCTCGAGTGATACAGGGAAACATGTAGTTGTCCAGCCCATGCCAGTATCATCACAGGTCTCCCATCTACGTTGTCCGTAGCTTGCCTTGTTCTGACGAACTGCAAGATTTTCCATCCCTCCGACATTATCAACCAGTATCTCCTGAGCAAGGTCGGCCTCGCACCGTAACAGTGTAAAATATTATTGACACTGCTTGTTTCAGGAAAGCTCGGCGGTCGTAGCAGTCACCCATGACGATGACTGGGTTAAAATTCTCCAAAAGGTATGTTTATCTGCACATCCTTCACCATGCGTACTTAAACATATACGAAACCTGAGGACTTGATGCAGATGCACTCTTTCCGAGTGGACATTATACTTGACACTTTTGATATCGTCTCACAAGAGGGTATGTGTACTTTCGCCATAGTATTAGTATGGCGGTTACTTACGATTGTCAGGTGCTGTATTTCTGCGAATAAAAGAGTTGGTCGTTCTGTGGCTAGAAATTGACGGAAGAGTAACCACCATCTATACATAGTAACAATGCTGACGAGGAGGCTGACGATTCAGATGCAGGTCAAGATAAGTATGTCGTAAACAGCTGTTAGTACTCTAACTGATCTGGAAGAAAAGGGACCAAGATATGGAGAATGGAAACTTGGATCTATCCTTTGACGTGCAGGCTCCTTGGATACCGGACAGCTCGGAGAATTCGAATCACTTCCAGTCTAAGGACATGTTTTTGGACGAGATATCGCGGTTCCTCTATGGTCCATTTCATGGTGGGTGCCACACGTATGACCACCTTCAAACCATTAACTCCGTTATTATTCTTCCGCTCAGCTGCAGATGCTGCAAGCACCTCGACATCGACGCCTTTACCAAGGTATGTGACCAGAGGCATACGCTATAAAGACTGACCTGTCTCGGATATCTTCCTGGTTGCTTGGCCTAGTTCTACTTTCCACACACTAGAGCAGACGTTGGACGACCTGTCTTTCACCACTGAGTATGATCATCATCTTTTCCATCTTTTGTGTTCTGATGGCGCTTTTGTAGAGTGGCTGCGAAAGCAAACGGCAATGTTTGCCAGTGGGTACTGCCGAGTGGTGTGCCTTGCGGCCAAGAATGCCTCGATTTCGACAATTTAATGGATCACCTGCGCCGCTCACATGATGTGCAGGGACCCATGGGACAACGTGTGGTCTCCCGTTGGCGCAGCTTGGGAGAAGCCTGCAACGAACACTTGCGCCGGAGCGGGTTTAGGCGGAACATTGGGGCCCATCTCGGGCACCGGAGTGTCTGTCCCAACTGTGACAGGTCCTTCTCTCGATCAGACGAATTACGAGCGCATATACGTCGGGAGCATTCCGACGACAACCAGCACCCTTCAGGTGGTAGCACGATCGCGAAGCCTGGCCCTCAGTCGACATCTACAAGTCCCGAGGGCGAGCTCAGACAGACACATCACACGGTATACCCTCCAAGTGGTAGCACGAACGCGAAGCCTGCCCCTCAATCGATGTCTGCAAGTCCCGAGGGCGGGCTTAGACGGACGCATCAGGTGGTATACCCTCCAAGTGGTAGCACGAATGCGAAGCCTGTCCCTCAGTCGGTGTCCACAAGCCCTGAGGGCGAGCTTAGACGGACGCGTCATACGGTACACCCTTCAAGTGGTAGCACGAACGCGAAGCCTGCCCCTCAATCGATGTCTGCAAGTCCCGGGGGCGGGCTTAGACGGACGCATCATGTGGTATACCCTCCAAGTGGTAGCACGAACGCGTGGCCTGTCCCTCAGTCGACGTCTACAAGCCCTGAGGGCGAGCTCAGACGGACGCGTCGCGCGATATACCCTTCAAGTGGTAGCACGAACGCGAGGCCTGTCCCTCAGTCGACGTCTACAAGCCCTGAGGGCGAGCTCAGACGGACGCGTCGCGCGATATACCCTCCGAGTGGTAACACGAACGCGAAGCCTGTCCCTCGGGCGATGCCTACAGGCCCCGGGGGCGAGCCCAGACAGACGCATCACACGGCATACACTTCTAGCGCTCCTTCAGAAGGATATAAAGACTAGGCGATAGAGACTACAGTGCACGTACAATCGATAGTATCTGGCGTGCTTTCCAGGACTCCCTGAAAAAGAGGGAGGGCGGTTATATATACGGATATCCCATGTTATAATCCAGGCATCTTCCAAAGTAGTTATGGCGCTCGAAGGAATCTGGGAGAAGGGGTTGACACCATCCAGAGGCCGCGCACAACGCACGGTTTGCTCGTCTCGACGATGCCGTGTGAAGCCCCTAGCTCAGCATAATATCAAGGCAGAAACTGTAGAAAGCAGCATTCAGGAAAGCTTTGAACAGCGGGCACATCAAGGGAATGAACAATTCCAGTCGGGTGCGTATGAAAGAAGTGTTGCATTCCTAGGTTCCTTGAGAGTCTGGTGACCGCCCCATCCATATGTCACGTGCCGCGATCCTGACGTCACCAGACTACGACCAAACTTAGAGTGAAAAAGTCCTAAGAGATATCATACCTACTTACACAAGTTGATACAACATACAATGCTACCGAGGAATTCGACTGCTACGACAGCTCACACACACACGCACCCCCCACAAGACAGACGGCATGCTTGCATGCACCCGCACGAGACCAGAAAATTAGACAACAAAAAGACAGCGAGGAATTGTCCGACACGCGACGTCCAACAAGCGATCGTCACTCAGTTTTCTTTGACTTGACTCTCGGTTTTGGGTTTCCTCGGAATGATCGACGGAGCAGGCGATTGGGCTAGCTTACGGAATATCTAAGGCAGGGGAGGAGGTAAAAGCGCCATGAGCGACCCCGGTCGGACCGGAAACATACGGCAACAGATATACGTACCTGAACGAAACATTCCACTGACTGAAGGCCGTTCACGGCCCATCTGCCGTCGACAATGACAAACGGTACACCACTGATGCCTTGAGCCCTTACGGCCCCGACCATCTTTTCCACACAATCTAGACATTCCTTGGAATGCAAAAACTCGACTGCCTGTGAGCGCCCGCGACAACTGATCAGACTAGTTGAGTCGTCACACAAGACCTTCGTACCTCTTCCTTGTTCATGAGACCGACAGTAACAGCAGCGTCGATCAACAAGTCCTCGTCATCGACGCTCAATCCTTTCGTGAGACATGCATCGAATATGTGCATGTTGAATTTGCTCTGCAAATTTTGACCGCCAACCAGGTACGCTTTGTTGGACAGTCGGTGTGCTTGAATGGTATTACAGATGATGCTATCCTTGGCACTAGACGGATTATCAGAAGGGACGGTGATGATGATCGGTTGAGTGGGGGACTGACAGCGTGAGTCCAACTTTCTGCGCAAGCTCGTCGACCGCGCTCAGTTTCATTTCAGCCTGCTCCTTTCCATACTTTTTCACGAGATAGGCATTGCGGTAGACGATTTGGTTCGGATCCACGGTAGCAAGAACTGACGAATTCACGAGAATAAAGGGACGGCATTCCACTTCGAAACGGACGGGAAGATCTCGACAAGCTTCAATGGCATCGTGTAGAACTTTTTCGCAGATGTAACAAAAAGCACAGAGCTACGTTAAAAGACGAAAATAAGCAAGAGAAAAAAGGATGTGAATTGCAACTGAAAACTCACGTAATCGGATATCACAATGATCTTGATGGTGCGGCGAGGTTCACGCAATAGCGGAGCATCTATGCCAGAAGTCACCGGGAATTTGGAAGGGATACTGGTTGCACAAGAGAAATAAATTGAGGGTGATCAAGCTTTAGCTGAGACGACCAACCTCTGGAAATCCAGAGAGCAACTTATTTCCGAGACCAAGTTGAGAAGGCAGCCTCTACAGTCATCTCTAAACACATACCTTGCTGAACCTATTGATCCAGGGACAGTTTCGTCTACGCAACGGTAGTTGCTCTCAGATACTACGCTGAGAGATCCCGGATGGGGGGGCTGTGCGACTTTGTTCTCTCCCCATACTTTGTCAGTTCGAGAGGCTCGCTCACCGGACTCTGGCTAGCAGCTCGATGGCCATTTGTAGTCGCCGCCTTGACGAAAGTGTCCAAACCACTAGAGTAAGATATGGAGAACCAGGTCAGTCACCTCCACAAGTGTGCAAGCCAAAAAAAAACATACGTTTTACTTTCCAGACGCGCCACTCCTAAGCAACGTTAGCGAAGTCACAGGTAATGTGCAGAAGACTGACCCTCTCGCAAGGCTATGGTGTACCGTTCGGACACTGCTTTGGTCAAGAGCTTTCGCTGTACAAGTTCCTCTGGTTTGAGCAAATTCTGGATGCACACGAGCAGATCAACCGACCCGAGACATGAACAACAAACACGTGACTGACCTTGTCAAGAAGCGAAATCCAGTCACTGTCATGCGTAATCACCACCTCGGCAGTCGGCTCCTGTAGAAAAGCCGCGGACCCTTTACCCACGAGCTTGATAGGAATACGATGAAAACAAACCTTTTCGAGTATATACCGATTGATGACATCCGAGGGATGAAAAACCTAGAGTTACCCTTCAGACCACGCGGCACCATGCACTCTGGCCGTGATCGAGCACCCACCGGCGATATTTCTGGTGTCCGCTCGGTCTCGATACGCACCCCCTCGTTTTCACCCGCAGCAACCCCCTCGATTCGGCTGGCCCGAGACACATCCCGCGCAAAACTCCTCAGCGCGATCTTGAACCCACGGACAAACACGGACTGGTCGGGGAGCGCAGTATTATCACTTTGGCTGACACGCCAAACCACGTTCGGTGTCGCCTCCCAAGTATACCTCGCCGCCGCCCCGTTCGCACCCTCGCCCCCATGTGCACCGACGGCAGCGAATCGCGCGGAAACATGCCCGCCTGCGCCTTCATTGTGGTACGCCGCAACCCCCCAGGCACGGGCCTTGTGAAACCCAGTGATGACGTAGATAGCATCATGACTAATGATCCGCCCGAGCTTCTCTTCTGCAAAACGGTGCCAGGCCGCCGCATCGCGAGATGCCCGTTCGAAAAACGGTCGGAGGTCCCGGACGTCGTGGCGGTCTGCGCCTTCGGGGAGGACGAGGAGCGCACCCTCGTTCGACGGCGACGAAGAGGCAAAGGAGTAGTCCGTGGGTGCTGAACGCCCGGTCCTGCGACCCATCGCGGGTTGGGTCAGCAATCCGTTCGCTGGCGAGGGCCGAAAACCCAAAAGAGGAGAGTGAGGGGGACGTACCCGTTGCGGCCCACGTTCGTCTGCACGGCCGACGAGGTCGGAAGA
>JBBPTT010000215.1:0-36870 GCA_038094175.1 Boletellus aff. lepidospora
TGCTTTGGCCTTTGCGACGCCACTGGCAACGATGCCCACACCAACTTCCGAGACCAGCTTCACTGAAACGCGCGAGCGAGGGTTCGAACACTTCAAGTCATAAATAAGTTGTTTGAGGTCCTCTATGGAGTAGATGTCGTGATGGGGAGGGGGTGATATCAAACCAACGCCAGCAGTCGAGTGACGAGTTCGGGCAATCGGAACGGAAACCTTGTGACCCGGGAGCTCACCACCTTCGCCAGGCTTTGCTCCCTGTGCCATCTTGATTTGCAGCTCGTCTGCATCAGCCAGATAGTTGGACGTGACGCCAAAGCGCCCTGAGGCTACTTGTTTGATTGAGGATCGCATTGTATCTCCGTTGGGAAGAACTTGAGACCTTTCGGCATCTTCTCCGCCCTCCCCGGTGTTCGACTTCCCACCGAGCCGGTTCATGGCAATTGCAAGCGTAGAATGAGCCTCCATCGATATTGACCCGTAAGACATGGCTCCTGTAACGAACCGGCGGACAATTTCATTCCAGGGCTCGACTTGCTCGATGGGAATAGGCGTCGCATTTTCATGGCGGAAATCGAGCAGGCCACGCAAGTGGATGCGCTTCGCTTGTTCGTTGGCGTTGCGAGCATATGCATCGTACGCAGTCTGATTCTTCTCCCTGACGGCGTCTTGCAGGTTGGCGATGCCCACAGGATCGTTTATATGTGCCTCGCCACCATCTCGCCAGTGGTACTCGCCTGATTCGGGCATACCAGGTGGTAATATAGTCTCTCGGGAGGGCCAGCCGCGTTCATGAAGCTCAAAGGCGTCGAGTGCCAGTAAATCGAATGTCGCACCCTGAACTCGGGACGCAGTCCCAATGAAGCAACGTTCCACCACTTCGCTGTGTAGGCCGAGGGCTTCAAAGATCTGGGCTCCTTTGTATGATTGGAGAGTGGAAATACCCATTTTTGACATGACCTTGAGGATTCCATTGTCGATGGAGCTTCGGTAGTTGGTAATCAAATCCGTGACGGTCTTGTCACCACCCTTGATGCTGTAAAGACGTGTCAACCATGCCGAAATGCAATGCCCTGTCAACTCACAGCCCTTCTCGACCAACTTTGAGAATTGTTTCCAGCATCAACCAGGGGCAGACGGCATCGGCGCCATATCCAACGAGAACGCAGAGGTGATGCACCTCGCGAGCCTCAGCCGTCTCGACCATCAACGCAACCTTGGCACGCTTCTTTTGCAGGACGAGATGATGATGAACGCCACCACACGCCACCAGCGCGGACAGAGGCACGCGAGAGGGACCCGTAGCGCGATCGGACAAAATGATGACTTTAAAACCATCTTCGATGGCTTGCGCTGCCTCACTGCAGACACGCTGCAGCGCTAGCTGATACCCGGGAATACCTTGCTCCTTCTGGAAAGTGATGTCAATTGTGATCGAGGGCCAGGTAACGTAGGCGGCCTTCAGGTTTTTCATCGCGTTCATCTCCTCGAGAGATATCAACGGGGAAGGAAGGAGAATGCGGTGGCACTGCTCCGACTTCATCTCTAAAAGATTACCCTCGGGTCCAACATAAGCTTCCAGTGACATGACGATGCTCTCTCGTATCGGATCTATGGGCGGATTAGTGACCTGGGCGAATAGCTGTCGGAAGTAGTCGTATATAATCCGGGGTTGGGTGGCCATTGCTGCTATGGGTGCGTCGTTCCCCATCGAACCTAACGCTTCCTTGCCGTTCTCAACCATAGGAAGCACAAGGAGATTGAGCTGCTCGACCGTGTAACCAAACGCGAGGAGTTTGGGATCACTGCTGAGCGGTGCGTCGTCGATAACAGGATCGATCGAGACATTGGTGCGAACTACACGCTTGATGATAGTTGGAACATGGAGAACGTGAGCTTCGATCCAAGATGCAAAGTTTTGCTTGGAAGCCGTGTTCCGTTTAAGCTCCTTGTCATCCACGATCCGTCCTTCAAGCGTGTCGACGAGCAGCATACGACCAGGTTTTAGGCGACCTTTTTGAACGACCTTTTCCGGGGGAATAGAGACGGCGCCGACTTCGGAAGCACACACGATGATGTCCTCATTGCTGACGACAAACCGACATGGCCGTAGACCATTACGATCGAGATTAGCACCACAATAACGGCCATCGCTGAAGGTAAACAGGGCGGGACCATCCCATGGTTCTTGGAGGCAAGCAGCCCAGTTGTAGAATGCTCGCTTTTCGGGTTCCATGTTTTCGTTGCCTTGCCATGCTTCGGGGACGAGCATCATGACGGCCTCCGGCAACGTGACGACACCGTTGACGACGAGTAATTCGAGTACGTTATCAAAAGCAGCAGAGTCAGATCCGCCGGCCTCGATGATAGGGTAGAGAAGGTCGAGTTGATCGGCGAAGCTCGTTGAGGAAAGCACGCCCTCGCGGGCCCTCATCCAATTTTTGTTGCCGCGAACAGTGTTGATCTCGCCTAACGTGGCGCGGCGTGTCAGACCTCACCTGGTACCGTGAAGGACAATGCAGACTGACCGTTGTGAGCGGCCCACCGCAGTGGCTGTGCACGATCCCACGAAGGAAAGGTATTCGTAGAGAATCGGGAATGGACCAGAGTAAAGTGAGAACGGTACAAAACATGATTGAGGTCGTGAAAGTAGTTGTACACTTGGGGAGGCGAAAGCTGCCCCTTGTACACGATGTTCTTGGAGGATAGGGAACAAACGTAGAAGCCCTTGGCGAGGGTACTTTATATACGAGAAAGTCGGGACATTGTTGAGCAAAGTTCATTACCCCGAATGAATGAGAAAGGACCAACATGGTGTGCGTGGCATGCTTGCGCAATACGTAAAGCTGTCGCTCAAACAATTTGGCATCGAAGAGGCCATTGTGGCATGCAGTGCCGTCACCATAATGACTGCGAAGCACGACGAAGGGTTGGTAGATCGCCGGCTCCTTGCTGCTGGCGGCAGGGCCAAGAATGGTGCCGTCGGTCGGAACCTGGCGCCAGCCGAGCACGCGGAGACCCAACGTGCTAGCGATGTTGGCGAAGATGGACTTGAAGCTTTCGAGCTGAATGGGGTCGTTTGCTCTGAAGAAGACGTTCCCGACGGCGTATTCGCCCGACTCGGGCAAGACGCAGCCGACCTCTCGCTCGGCCTCTCGCTGGAAGAAGTGGTGGGGGATGGCAGTCATGACGCCGGCACCGTCGCCATCGCGGCTGTCGGCGCCGGTGGCACCGCGGTGGGTCATGGCGCAGAGCAGCTGACGGGCATCGGAGACGATTTTGTGGCTCTGCTCACCCTTGATGTGACAGATGAAGCCCACACCGCACGCGTCCTTTTCGTACTCTGCGAGATAGAGGCCTTGATCGGCAGGAAGAGAGTGATCCCACGAGTCTGGGTTGCGCTGGACGGCGTGGAAGCCGCTGTCGGCGAGCGAAGACGGTGCCTCGGAGACCAGAGGGAGCTGCTGGTGCTGCGAGGAGGAGGACATCGAGGGGGAAACTCGGTGGGCGGAGAGCAAGCCTGAAGCGGGGCTGATAAACCGCGCGACGCGTGATGCTCCGGCCGATCGGGCTGATGCAATCACTGATACCCCTGGCGGACGCCCGCCGAATGCCGACGGCCCTCCGCCACCCGCCACCGCGCTCATTGGCCAGACGGCCAGGCCCTGCACACACGCCAGCGACTGCATGAGAACTGGCACGTCTGGGCGTGGGCATCCCCCAGGCGGAAATTACAGCAACGGCGCCGGCATCAGCGCTAGCGTCGAGCGAGCTGAGAAGAAAGAGACGCAAGCATTCCCTGCCATCAACCCGCAAGACGCCCTGGGCGGAAATTACGGCTCGTACCACAAGGGACGCGATGATTCCAGAATATTAGTATACTGCACGGTGCCAGTGTGTCCAAGACTTTACCTTGCTGTACAGGCGAGGTGCCAGTCGCCGTAGAACGCCGACCAAGCTCAACGTCGTGTCCCCAACGCCGCCTCGGGCATCGTTGCGGAGATTTGTCTCGCACCTCGGAACCGAAAGACAACGCCCCACGACACGACACCCAGCGCGTGAAGAGTCCGCGCGACGACGAGCCAGGAGATCGCCGCTTACACGGGTGGGAGTGTGGTCAGTGCTGGACCCTGCAGGACGTGTCTGCCATCATCCGGTCAAATTACTAGACCACGCACTTGGCATTCCTCCCAATGGGCTAGGGTTCTCGTGGCTTGAAACGTCAGGGTCTGACAAAAGTTACCAGGTCGCGCGTGTCTCGCAGCACTGGACCGTCAGTGGAGATAAGATGAACTGTCGACGAGTTTCAGACGACAGTGCGAGATAAATGAGGCCGCCATTCAATAGCCTGTGCAGCACCTCCGACACCGCGGAGAGCCACCTCAAGTCCCAAGAAGCCAATCGCGGGTGAGAATAGACCATGGCGGACCGCCCGAGCCCGTTTCAGACTGATCAACCCTAGTAGATCAATCCAAACTCGTCCGTGCAGAAAGAACCGCACGCATCGCACGTTCCCTCTTCCATCCTCTCAGGGAATGACGGTCTGGGAAGGAGCCAACCCCACGGGAGGAATTCCCCAGCCAAAAGGAGCATGCTCCATTTCCAACGGACACGAGGCGAATTCGATGCTCTGGCTATAGAGCTCGTCATGCGGCCTTCATCTCATCAAGACGCCCAAGACAGTAGCTTTCAGATCACACCTTCCAAAGACGGACGAGTCCTCGTGAAGCCGAATCAAAGACGCGACGCGGAGTTTGCAGGGACCATAGTTTTCAAGGCTTGAGAACAGATAAGACGGCAGTGCCATCGATTTCTACTGGAAACTTCTCCAAACATTGGCGAGACATTGCCTTACTGGACCCACGTGAACAATTCGCGGTGGGTATAGACCGAGGAGGTGGTTGTGATGGATTAAGCGACATGCCTCTTGTCCAGATTTCTCCGACGGGCCACAAGAGACATATCGAGAAGGTCGCCATTTCATTCGAGTTCACGTACCATCTATTTTTCCCCCGGTCATCATGCCCATTGATTGAAGCGAGTCAGATCGATTTGCCAACTTTGACCCACTCATCGTTCCAATTCCGAGCCATAGTATCTCAATTGCGAATGTGCACTCTCTGAGCTAGGCCATTCGTACGTCGCAACGAGTGGACCTCGTGAGTCGGTCTGAAGAAGCAGACTGGCACTTGACTAACAATAAAGAACGGTCCGGGTGTAACCGAAGTGTCGCACGCTGCAAATAACATCGAAAGGCGATTGCCGAGATGCGACATCGCTCATCTTTGAATACCTATTTATCTCATTACTCGATGCCCAAGCCAAACATACGGCCCGCACCTCCAATATGAAATCAGCCCGCACCATCGTGAAGCGCACAGCATACAGCAGCTGAATGCGTCTCGATGAAGAGTTCATTTAGAACGACTCCATGACATACCTTTGTGGTGTCCATTATACTGTCGCACAGTCTCGCCCGAAGCCATCTCCCAGAGTCGCGCAGTGTGATCCGAGGACGCTGTTGACCAGTATGCGTCATAAATTAATGACCCAGTCAGACGGTGGTTTCTCACCCGTCACCAAGTATGCCGAATCCGCACTAAAAGCACAGTCCCACACCCATCGCTGATGCCCTTGTAGCACCTTTTCTTGCTTCATTTCATAATTTTGCGATATGGACCATATCTTGACCGTAGTGTCCGCAGAGCATGTGGCGAGACACCTGACATAGCCGCATGAGCCCCGAACGCGTGCAGGAAATGAATACAACTTACCTAACATCCGGACTGAGGAGGACACGGGTGATATACTTTTTGTGGGCACTGAACTTGGTTATGGCCTGATATCTTGGAAGTTCAGACTTTTCTTCATTGATTTTCCAGACGTAGCATTTTCCCTAGTTATGAGACGATGAGCGACGCCGACACAACCCGAGTGACTTCATGCCTTATTGTTTCCAGCAACTAAACATGATCCGTCAGAAGCCAGACTGACCGACCTGATAGGCACGTCGCCGGCAGGGGTCTTGGCTTGTGCATGAAGACGTCAAAAAGGCGGGGATAGAATTAACGTACCAGCTCATGGGAACATAGATTTTCAGATAGGTCCCACTGTTTGATGCATCCGGCTTGATCGCAAGATATCAATTCCCCCTGATTAGGATGGACGCAGACATCGTTTACTGAGTACGTATACGTTAGCTTCATCTGACAAGATAAGTATGATGAAACCGAGTACCAGGGGCGCCATTGTCGTAAGTGCGGTGCACTTGCGTGCTCCTGAAGCAATATATGAAAAAAAGGCCGAGAACTAATGGATGAGTACCTGAGGTCCCATATCCTGATGGTACCGTCTTCGCTGCCAGTGACCAGCCATTTCCCTTCACTGTGGAAGGAAACGGAGGTGACATTCATGGTGTGCGCATCGAGACAGGTCAGCTAACGAATCGCGCACTTCAATAACGCGAGAGCGACGGAAAGGAGAAGAAAAGCCAACCGGAGTGGAGGACGTGCTCGCGATTTCGTATATGTAAACCTTCTTGTGGATCGCGGCAGCCAACAAACGTTTGCTAAGGGCCGGAGCGTCAGCGAAACCCTCCATCAGACAAGAAAAACTGCGTTACTCGGGGGAGATGGCAAGACGGTTTACTTGCTAATCACGACATTCAAGCATGACCTGATCCGTACGAGGTGATTGAGAAAGACGGTGCTCACGCCAGATTCCCCCGACCTCGCGATGGTGCGGGAGCAAATTCCGCTCCAGGCTTCCCAAAATCTTATTTCATGGTCGTACGAGCCTGTCACCAGGATGACTGACATGCTTCGTCACAGCAGCGGCTGGCAATGTTAAATGAGGGTTCTCTGGAACGTTGCAGCGTCGACGCTGGCAGATGCGGCGACGCCTTCCTGGCCCATTACTTACTTAATCAGATTCCATGGGCCTCGCCAGTGTTTTCCCACGTACTACTGCCTCTGACAATTATGATGCGCCTGAATCGGTCGTTTACGATTGGATTTCGCCTCGCGTTTCTCTTCAGAAAGCTGCACATGATCCTCGCCTTCAAGATCCACCAACAGTGGTCCGTTCATTTAGTTGCAGAGCTCCGCTCAGATGAAATCTCACGGGCTAGGCCAACTCCCGAGGATCAGGTCCGGCGGGAGGATGGCAACGTGTGCGTAACTGCATTTGTCTGCCACGCGTCATCTCAAGATCAGTCTGCGGGTCATCGGGGGGTGACTCACGAGCACTTGCCCAAGGTGGGGACCTCGAGCACTATTACGTCCCTTCCATGATGCCGTTCTGCTTCGACCTTCACGAGTTCATACATTTTCATAACTCACAAACGAGACATTGTGATATTCGATTACCAGGCATCCCAAACACGCACTCAGTCGTGCGACGACTGTCGTTCGCGAATTAATTGAGTTCGGCTATTCCAATTGCTCTGGCTAGTAATGTGTCGCTACAGCAGCCGTTCTTCGCGAACCTAATAAGCGACATTCTTAGATTTCTGCAAAACAGCCAGCCTTCCAGGTCGCAAACAAATTAGGCAGTAACTAGGTCCTATCACCGATTGTGCCCCGCTGCGAGCTCAAAGTAATATCTCAAGATCGGCGGATAGATCCCGTTCAGACTCACCCCAGAGGCTTAAAAGGAGGGCACATACCGGCCATGGACCCCAGTGCCATTCACTGTTTACTGGCTTGGCTATGAACCTGTTCCCGGTACGCTCCACCTCACTGTCTAGAATGGCGCTGACATCGAGTGTAGCCCAACACACGAGTTTTCTTCTGGACCGCTGCCGGCGAAATCAAGTATGGAACTGTACAGTCCACGAGCCGCCTTGCCGACGTGAGCTCTTCGCTTTGGTACACGCGAAGTGCCCGTACTAATAGTATAAAGGGGACACAGATTGTCGTCGTGGAAGTGGACCGAGGCGAGGGGCATCGCAGTCTCCCGTGCGTACTACCTGGAATTTCGTACCGCCTAACGCATATCCTGATGCCTACGATAGCGTTTCCAGCGTCTCAAAAATGAACTAACTCGTACTGTTGTTCGGCGCGTTGCATGTGTAGATTTCATTAGATTCGGTAGAGGCATGCTTGGACTCTTCACGTCTCCCCACGCTGTATCATCGGCCACATGTTTATTTATTCGCACATAGCCGCGGGGTGTTTCCTAATGCACATCATGTCGTGTTTCGTCCTCGGTTCAACAGGCTTGCACTCCAGAGCACGGTGTCACGCAAGCAGTTTTGTGATGGCGTCTCCAAACCGCATGGCGCCAGTTTCCAGGGCTCTGAGAACCGGCGCATAAATCCGGACCGCGCGTTTTGCTGTCCGCCCACGACGTAGGTCGGCAATTATAGGCACTCGCTTGCTGATCCCTCTCCCTGGTCGACAAGACAATTTTGGGGCGAGGCACGGGCCAAGCGAGAATTTGACGTCAAGTCTAGACCGATAGCTCGAGGGCTGGCCTTTTAGCTTGCAGGCAATGCTTGGTCAAGACGACGCCAGGCTTGCCTGATCACGGAGTCCATCAGTGAGCGCACTCATCGCCTCGTTCTGAGGGTTGTTCCCCCCTCCGGAGACCAGCGCCATCAACGTCGCGGTCGCAGGGACACCCGTCCGCATGACAATTCACGAGTGCCCCGTTTGTGCCCTCACGTGAATCCTCTCACATCTCCACGCTCTGAGACGTGCACGTCAACGAGTGATAAGTAGATCGAACGTCATTGAACGAACGGAACCAAAAAAAACGTCGTTTCACGTCGATGCGATCCTGCAAAAAGACTGGTTTCACCCCCGAAACCAAGCTTGGGTGTGTATGGACCAACGTTGCTGTGTTGCTGTGGTCAAGAGCTCAAGCGCCAACGACACCCATTTAAATTATCTCCGACCATGTTTCAACAGGACACGTCCGAGTGGTGGGATGCAGTACTGGCACCATTCGGCAAAGTCTGACCTCACCCAACTATGCAACACATTCATTCACATGGCCAGGTTTGCGTTGGCGCGTCCTGAGCAGCCCTGGCTGAACTGAGAGAATACAGACCATAAGCAATTAGATGCGCACCCGGATCATTACGCTGACACGTTGCCTGCACTTGGCCTGCTTCATGTCTGCTGACGGCAGAATTGCGTGCGTCCAGCGGTACCGGACATCGTCTCTGTAACATCATCAGTGCAGAAATCCGACATGCACGGACGCACGTCACCTTTGTAGGTAGACGCTACCAGATGGGAGTACCACGTCGAAACCTTGTGGACGTGTCGAACTCATGGACTTCATCCTCAATGACCTTGTAGTCCCCAGGCTCACACCCAATATCCATCCACCGCTCGCAGAAACATTATCGATGTGGGGAAGGATTTCCCCATTTGAGGCCAGATGCAACAGGTGAGTCTGCGTGTTACCCGATGGGCAGAGAGCACGCAAGCGGTCCAATACTGGAGTCAGGCCACGAACGTTGGATTCCGGCCAAGAAGCGAGGCGCATTTCGCGATAGTTCCGGATGACATTGTCATAGTGGCCCTTGGAAAATGTACCGATGAAATGGAGAGAACCAAGGAACCTGAACGGAGTGCTCACCTCGTGGAATATGTAGAGCTCGTCTGGCAGGAATACACCCTCCACGGGAGTGCTGTCCGTGACTGGATTCCTAGCGCGATAAGCGTTCTGGAGTCTACGAACTCGTATGCTTTCGGTGGCGTCGAGTTGACTCAAAGCGGTGGCCAGCAGTAACCGCTGCTCGTGGTCGTCAAAGAATCTTGGCCAAAGGGCAAAACCTTCTGGCAGTGAGTTGCTGGCGGTCGACGCTGGCCGCCTGACGGTTCTCCCCGGGAGAACAGACGGGGCGAACCGCCTGGTAGCGACACCTCGAAAACACCTCATGGGACGGCCCAGCACCACCACCGTGTGTCCGAACTGCCGGAACTTTCTCATGATCCGGCTCTTCTGCCCATTGTAAGGGTACCTACCACTCGCTCTGCAGCACTTTTATCCGAGGGATCCGACCAACCTTCAGCATCGGACCGGTCGCGAACAGCACACTTCATGGCTATTCATGATGACGTCGTTTCGTCAAACAGTCGGGATCAGCAAGGCAGCCCTCTCTATGCCGCATTGGCTCGAACGACCACGCGGGCTATCGCATTGTATTTCTCTCGTCCAGTAAGGTTGTTTAGACCATCCAAAGGTGAGCCCAGTACGGTGAAGATGGCCTCGGCTGACCACTCGCAAACGCAGTGAGCGGTTGGCATTCACTCCGAGGATATGCTAACAGAGAGGGGACCTCTCTCAGCCCTCGGTATGTCGTCTCGCTCGTCAAGAATCAAGGTGTGGTGTCCATTTCCCTTTCGGGCGTGCTCGAGTGCAAGACTCACATCGCTGCAGTTCATGGTCATACCCAAACACTTTGTGCCACCTATACTTGCCAATGCCGTGCTGGGCACGGTTCTCTGGACCACGTACACCGAGTGTTCGGGTCATCTGCAATCTTGGTTGGGAGCTCACTCGATCCTCGCGGTTGCGCTGTCGGGTGCTGCCGCAGGTGGCATGCAAGCCTTGGTTGCTGCGCCGGTGGAGAATGTGAGACTGGTCATCGAGGGGGGAGGAGGGAGAGGATGGTCCCATGCGTGGAAAGAAGTCTTCCGGGGCACACTGCCAGCGCAACCCACGAGCAGATCCGATCAAATCAGAGATATTAGACAAGTCAGACTCTGGATGAGGGACGTCGGCGAGATGGCTGGACGTGGGTGGGCCGGGTGGGGATGGGGTTGCGGGAAGGACGTTTTCGGTAGGTGAGCTCGGACCACCAGTCAGAGCGACTTATCTGTGCGCCTTTAGGGTTTGCCGCCTTCTTCACAGTCTTCGAGATCACGCGCACGGCGGCGAATCAAGTCAAGCTCGCTACACGCCACGTCCTTGGAACACTCTCGAGGAACGAGACACCACCCAATTATCACCTACCGCGATTCACGCATGCTGCTACACTCGTCTGCGGGGGCGTGTTGGCAGGTTTAGCTTACGAGGCCCTGTGCAGGCCGTGGGATGTGGCACGGCGAGTCATCTCTCTTGGGAAGACAGTTGTGGCCCACCCTCGCAGTCGACAGCGATCACTCTCTGTGTTGATGCAGAAGGTTGAGGCAGATGGGATCGCATCCTTTTTCCGTGAACATTCGCCAGGTTCACATGGACATCCCGAACTGCGATCCAATATCAATCAGCGGATCTCTTCCGTTCTTCGGACGCTATCTCGTGTTGGTCCGTGGGGAGTGGGTTTTCTGGTATGGGAATCATTTGGGTCAAGTTTGGATTAATAGATCGACGTGGAAATGGAGCTCTTGGCTTCGCCGATGGGTCCAGTCGTGTTCATCGCGACATTGGGTGTGGTAAAATTGCACGCTTAGCTGTTGCAGATTTGTAGGGGAGTTTCGAACTGCAACGCGAACACCCCACGACTGTCGCGCCCACAATCGAGCCTGCACTGATGTACTCAATCGCCGTGCATGTGGCACACACATATTACGTACGCGTGGTCTCCTCCGCATGTGGCTGTACGGCCGCTTGTGGCGTTGCCGTCACCCGACCATGCCACTGATGAAACCCTCCTCGATGATCGCCGTCGGGCGCAGTCTCGTGGACAATGCAGCGTCTGCGAGCTGAGCCGAGCGGGGGACCGATCTGGCACCACTGGGAGGTTGTTATGACGAGAGTCAGCATGAGGTTGGATCTAATTCATTGATGGTCATGGAAGCTGGGCAGAGTTCAGACGGTCCGACAGGCAGGCGCGGTAATTCTCTCAGGAGAACAGGCTCAGATCGTGTCGCTTCGCTAGCAAGCTGTGGCTTGATCTGAATTTGACCCGCCTGCCCAAGCTGGAGCGGATCCATTAACTTAACTTTGGCCCTACACTTACCGCGGCAGTGGATCGCGTACCTCACCACACAGCAGGAGGTTCGGTGCTTGCTTTTTCACATGTCGCCAGTATCGACCGGAGTCTTACGCGGAACCAAAAAAACTGAGCAGCGCGCAGGAAAACACGACGCTTGACGGCGTTGGCACCGCAGTGACATCAAACCTGTGTTCGCCGGTTTGCCACGCTAGACATGACCTCGACCCACAGTCTGCCGGGTCGATGGCTTGCTCCATGGCGCCGAAACGTTTCCGACCCACTCCTTCCCCTTGGAACATGTCCGCGCTGACGCCCCTGCAGGACGTCCCTCGCCGCTTTGATACCAGGCGATCGATTTCCTACGGTGCACCCTGGCTGGTGACGACAGGCGTCTGCGCAGTGGGTGCTCTTACATAATTGCGCCTCTCTGCTGCTTCAGGACAACAGGCGCCGTTTGGGAATCAGTGAGCTGCCCGCCGCTATTGCCGTGTTGCAGGCAGGGATCGCTACACACGTCAGAGCGTCCAGTGACCCGTTTCATCAGCATTAATGGTGATCTAGCGACCCGAATCGCTTCCGGCTTACCAAGGACGAGGGACGACATGCCGGCAACATGGAATCTCGAAAGACCGTCGGGTCCTCGCCCGTTCAAGGAGATCGCTGGACAGCGTAACGCCACCTTTCGCCCTCTTCTTGATCCGTTTGTTCGAGTGATAATGATGTATGGCCGTCCAACGGGCACGAATCATCGGAACCGTCATTTGCTACACGATGCGCCCCCGTACAAGTACTAGGCCAAGTGGACTCCCCTCAGCCTGCACACCATTCGCGACGCGTCTTGTCCAGCAGGAGGAGACGGGTAACAGCGACAAGCTTTCACGTACCAAGAGAGAAGAGGCCGTCATGTAAGTACAGCCCTGAAGAGAGCAGGCGAATGATTACCTTTGCTCGGACGAGTCACCCGCGCCCGTGAGTCCGTTCAATCGGCATCTCGCAGCGCTTGCTTCGCTTTATTACACGATTACTTCAGAGGAAAGGCGGAGGTGGGGTTGATCAGCGTTCGCAGCGAGCGGATGAGCATCGGTGTACTTGTTAGTTCCCTAACGCGACAATGAACCTGCAATTTCACGAACATTCTAGATATTACATAAGCGAGATCCTAATTTTTTAAGCGTTGGCCAGTCCGATGATATCAAGCCGGTTGGATCTGTACTTGCGTTGCGACGCTTTGCTGTCCGCACGATCGCTTCGCCAGCATGCCGCGTTGTGCACGGAGGGGATGCGGTCAAGAGTTTTTGCCGACGGCGAACACGGAAGCTGGTTGTCGCTACCACCCCGGGTCGCCTGTGAGTGTCGAGCTTTGTCAGATCGGTCGTCCCGAACCGTCACTTTACTATCAGATCTTCCACGAGGGGCTCAAGTCATGGTCGTGCTGCTCAAGTCTCAACAAGCCTGTTCTCGACTTTGATGAATTCATGGCTATACCCGTATGCATGCCTTGTGTGTGGCAGGCTACGTTCCTCACTAACCGTCTTGCGGGCAAGGGGTGTGAGGTTGGCACACATACAGAGGCGGCGCCACCAACCGTCCTTCAGGCGCCGAGGCTTGCGGCCACGGCGATTTCTACCGTGACGGGATCAAGCGATGGAAAAGAAGTCTATTCCACCGCACCGACGCCTCAATCACGGACGTCTGTGCCTCCCTCCACGGCACTCTCTGCCAATCCCACCCCCCCCTCTCCTCTTCCAGAGGAGGAGGATGATTTAAGTGTAGCTGTCGCACCTGGCACTCGGTGCAGACGCAAGGGATGCAACATTGCTTTTGCAAGCGACGCCGAAAACCGCATCGGAAACGGCGATGGCACCGTATGCATCTATCACGTAGCACCGGTATGTCACGGATCCTTCGTGGCTTCCGCTGACGATTTGCCGTCCATTGACTGGATTGATTGTTTTGCAGCCCATTTTCCATGAAGGGAGCAAGGTGTGTAGCTCTGTAGTTTGTATCGTTCGAGCGCCACTCGCAGCATCCTCTTGTTCACATGTCTGATGATTCTCGTTCGATGGGCAGGGTTACCTATGCTGCAAACGACGAGTACTGGAATTTGATGAATTCCTCAAGATCGAAGGATGCAAGAAAGGCCGCCATGTTTTTGTCCCAAAACAGAGTGCACCCGACGAACTGGTGCGTGACGCCACCTTGATGCACTGCTATCATGGCTGTTGACCGGTTTCTCATCGATTTGGTCTCATCAGGCCGAACAACTTGCCGAGTGTCGTGTAGATCATTACCAGACACCAAAGGAGGTGCACGTGTCTGTATTTGCCAAGCAGGCCGACAAGGACAGAAGCAAAGTGACGATTGAAGAGACACAGGTTAGTGCTCCGACGCGGACGCGTATCCGCTCTCTTGCGTTACTCACGAACGTCTGCAGGTCCATTTTGATTTATATCTTCCAGCTCATAAAAGATTCAAGCGGACTATTCAGCTCTTTGGTTCAGTAGAACCGGAAGGATCGTCATACAAGTTCTTTGGGACAAAAGTGGAGGTCGTCTTGAAGAAGTTGGATACCCGAAGCTGGACTGTCCTCGAGAAGACAACGCGGGACCTCGGAAATATGAACCTGACGTTTGGGGTTGGTGGTAGGACCGGTACGATTGGTGGGAAAGAAATTATACTCGACGAGCAGAATAGAAATCGAGCGACGTGAACAAATTGCCGTGGATATCGAGATAAGTAGTTCGCGTGCACCTCCAACAAAGAGTACCATATGGCTTATGAACCTCTATGTGTGTGTACTTCAAGCGTTACAACGGTCACCAAACAATCAGAGCTTGCCCGGGATCTCTATTTTCTGGAACATTTGAATAACGTCGTCCTCTTGAAGATTATCAAAGTCTTGTAA
Source organism: Boletellus aff. lepidospora (assembly GCA_038094175.1). Classification (NCBI taxonomy): domain Eukaryota; kingdom Fungi; phylum Basidiomycota; class Agaricomycetes; order Boletales; family Boletaceae; genus Boletellus; species Boletellus aff. lepidospora. The sequence continues at coordinate 14,796 of JBBPTT010000215.1, forward strand.
GTTAACACCGCATTCCGAGCCTTTCCTGACCTCCATCACTTCCTTCTTTAGCTGCCTCAGCGCATCTACGGAACCTGGCAACGAGTCCTAATTCGTCGAATGTGCCAAATCAGTATGACGGTGCTCACCTTCATATACAACCTTATCCTTCCTTAGCACCCTTACGGTGCTTGGTCGCTGCACAGTCCCATGGGTGACCCTACAGCCAGCGATCTTTTTGCAACCTCCTTTAAGATGTATTTCGAATATTTGGAGCACTTTAGCCTCGCCGGTGACTTCGATGTCGTAGGTACACGGCAGAAGAGATACGACGCGATCTCGAACATCGTCGATAGTGCGGTATATGATGTTGGACGTATGAATTGGCACATGGTTCTGGGAGGCCAAGGCTTGGACGGCGCGCGGCACGCTGACAGAAAACGCCACTATCATCGCTGGTGGGAAATTAACGAGTGTACGCGAAAGGGCGGGTATATAGACGCACCGTCTGCGGCCTTGGCCATTGCGACATCAGAGCTAGAAACATCTCCGACACCAGTGGAGATGACCTTGACACCTGCCAAGTGATTCCCGATGTCCTTGACTGCACCAACTAAAGCCTCCACACTGCCGCTAACGTCTCCTTTGACAACCATCCGAAGATACTTCTTGGCCCCCTCCAGCTCAGCGCGGGCTTCGACGATTGGGGTCAGCGCGTTGTTACCCCTCTTCGTCTTGCATGTATTTTCTCTCTCTTTCGCCTCCCTTTCCCTATCTGCCTGCCTCACGGCATTTATTGCTTCGACGGAACCTAGAACATTCCCTCGGTCACGTTTCCGTTCCCGGTTCGCACATGCCTTCTTAATGTCGGCTTCGCTGCCCGCAAGAACTTCTTCACCAGCGGCTGGGAGCGACTTCCAACCTGTGACGAGGACAGGGGTCCCAGGTCCAGCAGAAGCAATGGATTGCAAGGAGGGTGAAAGAAGGCGACGAGTAGAACACTGGGAAGTCCCTGCCAGAAGCGGTATCCCTGAAGAGAGAGTACCGCGAGTCGTCAGGACAGTGGCCACAGGACTGCGTGTGTAGATCGGCATTCGTGACCAAAGTAGTACTGGAGAGCGAACACGTATACTCACCCGAAGCCTTTGAGTATCTTGGACTCCAGGACATACCCTACGGGCGCACAATCCCGTTCTGCACGAAGGTCCATCACATCGGCAAGTAGGGCAATTGTTTCAACAAGCTCAGGCAACCCAGATCCAGTGACTCCAGAGACGGTAACGCAAGGAACATCCCCCCCGGCCTCTTCTAGAGGAACACCAGCAGAAAGCAGACCTAGTTTAGTCTTCTCCTGCGGGCCACGTACGAAGCGAAAAGATGTAAGTATCAAATTGCATAGACCGTAAAGGGCCGTGTGAAGTGTATACACAAGCGGAGACTCACTACGTCGGCTTCGGGTTTATCCACCTTGTTAATGGCAACAACCATCCCAATGTTACCTCCTCCTTCCTTCTCGCGTTTAACAAGTTCGGCGACTTCCAGCGTTTGCGGCATGACACCATCATCGGCAGCGACAACCAAGACAACGATGTCGGTGGCTGAAATTCCACGCGCACGCATAGCTGAGAAAGCGGCATGCCCGGGAGTGTCCAGGAATGTGATTAAACGCTCATCCTCCTTGGACGTTGATGAAGAGTCACCACTCGTGCTCAATGGTACAGAGAAAGCACCAATGTGCTGCGTTATCCCTCCTGCCTCGGAAGCAGCGACGGAGGAGGAACGGAGATTATCGAGAAGAGTAGTCTTCCCATGGTCAACGTGCCCCATCACGGCCACAATAGGAGGGCGGACTGGGAGAAGGTGGAGGTTTTCTGAAGGCGGTCTATTAAATAACACTGAGGTTAACGGAATATTCTGGGATAGTGAAAGTTCAGGAGTCAGCAGGAAGTGTGCCTACGGGGGATATAGGTCGAAAGCGGCTTCGTCATTAATCATTGGGTTATAACCAAACTCTTGTACGAGTAAGGCAGCATAGTCGCAGGTCAAAACTGCAAGCACAAGTCAGATCTCCTGGTGATAAGGTAGAGAGGACTGCCGACCATAATCATATGAAGATTCATCGTGCATTCCTACTTCGTTCATTTTGCGTTGAAGTGTACCTTTGAAGATCACACGATCAGTTCACTATGTGTGGGAGCGGCAAAATTGTCATACGCAAGCGAACATTTAACAGTTTGGCCAATTGTCCAACGGAGATAGTCGACGGAATATAGAGATCCGTTTGCGCTTGCTTGGGATGGGATCTCCTGTTGCTTTCTCTCTTCCTTTGGTTTTCGTGCCGGCGATTACTTTCCGTCGTCCTGCCTCTCTTTACATCCACAAATTCGCGACCGAAACGAAGGGAATCATTTCTTTTATGATTTGAACCGGATGGGCGCGGCGGGGGAGGATCAATTTCGGCCCGAGAACGGAAAGAGTGACGTTCGATGAGCCGGGGTGGTGATGGTCGTGATGTGCGAAGAGGTCTAGATTGGGAGTGTGCGGTAAGGTCATCGGAAAGGCCCAAAGAACCACGTTCGCCAGACTTGACTCGGTGCGGAGGAGCAGGGGGCGGAGGAATGTGCCAGAAAGTGTCGGAGTCAAAGGTTTGGTCTGTTTCTGACCGAACAACCTGCCTCCGGGTGGCCTGATGTTCCCAAGAGTTTTCCGCGTGACAGTGACAGAGGAAAGTGAACTTACCTGCATTTTAGGTGCTGCAGCGGCAGACCGAGCATTCCTTGGAACGCGAATAGTGGTTGACCGCAGAAACATCGTCAACCCAGCACCACGACGGAGCAAAGGCTGGGTGGGCCTCGCACGAAATGATGATGATGGAGTACTAACGGTAAATAACCGACACAGCCACATGACGCGGCAATACCACTTGCGTGACTGACCACCGCTGGCACTAGCGGAATGGCTGCGTTCGTCACCTGCTACCGTCTGCTGCCTCGGCAATTGTCGTTTTGCACGCCGTCTGCGCGGCATTGTCGGTCGTATGCTCTTTCCCGTTTTCCGCATCGTACCACTGGGTTCGGAAGAAGTTCTCGAGGTGACACGCCGCGCAAGTCTCAGCCAGACCCCTCCTCCAAAGACGGCCTGTGGACCTCATCAGGCTCTGAAAAGGGACCTTTTGTGGATCATTCTCAACTGTGGAATCAGAACGTTCGCGCCACTGCCGACCCTGGGACCGGTTTGAAACGTTTGCTGATGAGCAATGACGAGCTTGTGGTCACAAGGTAGGAAGGGGTGAAGAGCCTGGCTTCTTTCGTGGCCTTACTGCTTGTTAGACAGGTTGAAATGCTCAATATTTTCATGGGATTCGAGCAGGCAAACCGATATGCTATAAGTATGTTCAGGCTGCCCTGCAGAGTGTCCTGTCAAATTTGTGCACTAAACTGCGCCGTGAAGCCAACCCAGATGGTGAATCGCTCGGATATATTGTTGAAGAGCCACGGGGTTTCTTTTCAATGTTTGCAAGACAAGTGTTCAGAACGCATCGGCCGTTCCGAGCGCTGGTCATGGATCTTGAAGGTTCACCCCTCCTTTGGGTGCGTCTTCATGGCTTGGTGCTATGATGTCAGCGTAGAAGGATCCCGTCTTTGCTAGATCCGTCGCCCGTTTTCCTGGATAAACTCTCGCATGTTCGTTCAGCGTCCCAGGGGTCATCTTGTCTGCGACCGGGAGGGAGAGCTGGTTCTTGACACCTTCGCGGAGGTGCAGCAGGAGTGGCACCTGTGGCGGAGGAGGTACGATTTATTCCTGAGGTACGTGTGTCCCTAGTTGCTTTTCGGTATGGCTCTTGATCATTCCATTGACCGGGTAATTGTCTCTTCCGCTCCAACCACCTCGCCTGCCGTCTATGTGCCCTCTCCCTGCTAAACTGCCCTGCAACTCCACTGTCCCCCCTCTCCTCCCTCCTTTTTCTTGTGTATTTCGATCTTGCACCTGTATGGATCGCGTACTATCACCACGATTCCTGCGATCATTATGGGCCCTATTCAACGCGAGTGTGGTTTAATCCCAATCTTCACGATAAACCCACCTTTCCCCATTCACGTACATGACCGTGGATTAATGTCGCATGCTTGACACTGTCGCGCGCGGCTGTGTCGATTGGTTTCCCAATTCTTGTCTGCCCGTGATGACTCACTCACCCCACTCCATCCTTTTCGTGGTAACTGGGTTGTAACTGTGTTGCCTCGCCGCCCGTCCATATAATGATTGGATTTCATCCAATTCATCTGGGTTTTGCCGATCTCATGCTCCGGGTTACTGATTTTGGTTTAGGTGTGAAAATTTGCTTTGTCCACTTGATGAACGGAACTCACGTTTTGTCGCCTCACTTCCATATCACTCGTGCTGGATTCACAAAATACCGTGATGGTCGGTATTTTGTGCCGTCTTCCCATGCTTTGTCTACCCGTCGCAAATGGCTGGCTCCTCGCTTCTCCGATGCGATGATTGGTCGCGCATTATACCCACGCATACCGTTATCTTTCCCGCAACCATATCCGCCGGTGTATGGCTATGGGTGTGTTCTTCATCTTTAAGCTTTCTACCTATCTCACATCCCTAGCCTGTTTGTTTCGTTGCTTCGTGACACCCGATCGTCCAACCTTGTACCCGGATGGTCGATCTTGATCACGGAATTGCTTGGCTGCGGACGGGCATGTCATGCAATGGTCTGCTGACTGGGGCCGCTGCATGGGACGGTTGCCTGGAACTGTTTCCGACAATTGGATGTGTTGTGAATCCCGTGCCATGCTTTTCTAATGTTTCACCAAGTTTAGGTCTACTGCTCACCGAGTGCTTACTCCCATCGGGTCAGACCCTCAACCTGAGCCCAGTGCACACGAAGCACAATTCAGCCAGTTTGCACGTGTAGACGAGGGTTTGTGGGCGTGGGATTTTGTCTTGCGGGATGCACAGGGGGGAGGCATTGCTAGTGTCAACAGAGCATTCAGGGGATTTGGGAGAGAGGTAGGTGGGGGCTGAAATGGTGATAGAGCGGTATGAGTAACACCTCCAATTACAGATTTTCACGGATACAGGGCGGTATAATATTTCCTTCCGGGCTCCCGATGAAAGGCTTTACAGCTCGAGCCGGAATGATGGGCAGATATTACACCGACCTGTGGTGGCGAAGAACCTCACCGTCGACGAAAGGGCGGTATGTGCAATCTGTTCGGGGGTTACGGCTTGGCGCTAAACGATTGGGAATAGCTTGTCCTGGCCACGGCAAGTGAGGCGGCCACATATACCATGTGGAACTTGCGCATATTGACTGCCACTTCAGTAAACATCGACTACGATTATTTTTCCAGACACTCTGAAGGAGGGTGCGTAGTCTTCGTTAATTTGATCGTTTTTCATACTACAATGGTGATAGGCATGGATTTACGTTCTGGTGGAACTCCGAAGTATAAACTATTGCAACACCGGTTGCACCCTAGTATCCATCCCCTACCTCACACAAGGCTTCGAGAAATATCTTCAAGTCTTCTTGGTCAATCTCAAGTATACTTGTATTGAATGAGTTGTGTGAGGACCGAGCGTTGCATCGTTCTTTTGCGTTAATAAAGGCTAGACCAAATTCACTGGCCAACGAATTTCGACCCGCTGAGTTTATTGAGAAGCCTTTGAAAACTTACTTCTTTGTGACATCTCCCAACTCCAGTGAGCCCATGACCCCCACAACAATGTACGTCTCTGTCCTCTCGTTCAGGCATGCCAGAACGAACGGTAAGCATCTCCTGCCCCGAGCAAGCTTCGTGCCTGGCAGTTTGTCTCTTAGTGCATCAATCAACCATAGTGCTAAACGCGAAAGCACGCCAGGGTGGGCGAACAAAGCAAGATCGGGCCCTTGAGAGAGGACGACGACACGATGGGAACGCATTGTACGGATGTCTTGTTTATCGATTATCGAGGTTCCTTGTCGTATGATAGCCCGGTGAAGCGACATGGACAGTGCGAGTGCATCTCGAAGAGAGACGATACTGAACTGTTAGGTATCTGGTTGCAAATTGACTTGGGAAAGGACTTACTCAGTGAGCGCGTCGTATGCTGCCCAGAAATTCCTTACCCACCAGGGGATCTCTGAGCGGTATTCCATGCTGTCTGGAACCGCTGTATCTTCCTCTCCATTTTTAGTGACACCTTCACCGCGTTCCTTGTTCTCGTGTCCCTCGTCAACATTGTGTTTACTGCCATCCCACACACGTCCACTGCCAAACCATTCCCCACCGTGCCGGGCGCCTTCGACTTCGAGCTCCATCCTAACACCACCGGCCACATCTAAGAGCGCGCTGACGGCTTCAACAGCGTCAGCAGCGCTCAGCGGAGACGCACGGTACCCAAAACACCGAAGAAAGGATGGGTACGTGAGTTCCACAAGACCATACTCGGGGGCGATAGCGTCGAGCTTCGATCTTAACTGTTGTTTGAGGTCGAGGTCCATATGTGCGTACAACTGTTGAGTTTGCGGTATTGAGAACCTGCCTCGAACGAGATTAACTGTCATAATTTGCTGAAATGGCGGTCTGAAGGTAACAATCACCCCATTTTAGCGAGTAGGCCGGTAAGCCTCTTCCGACCTCGTTCCTTCCAGATTCCGAGTTTTCCTGCTACGTAGCTGGAGTGAAACATGGCATCATATAGCGTCCAGTGGCGGAGAAGAGTGAATCTCAGTTCGTCAGTAGACCGTATTGACAAATCGTCAGGGCCAAGTGAAGTGATCGTATCGATATTGCTGGTAACCCCTGCTGGAAGTGGATTGAGGCGGGATACCTCGTCGTAATAAATCGCATGGAATCTTTCGTAAAACTCGCGTGATATGTGGGATGTTGTGTACTGGTATGTGAGTCCCAGGATTGCAAGCCTACGGAGATGACAGAAGAAAATAGGTTAATAATGGATATCACGTACCATAGAAGATCGCAATCTGCACGCTCCAGGACAGTAGCGAGGATATATATTGTTGCAGAGGCACCTTGACTGTACCACGAGCCGCCTGTGTAGTATTTTTCGACCACTGCTTGATATGTCGCACGTTGTTCTCGCGACATTCTGGTTTGCTCCTGGGGAGGATGTCAGTGCGAGCAGACGAGGTGGAAAAGCGCGGGGACATTGTCCAGCCTTGGCCTTTTCGCCCCATGCTGATTGGGGGGTTGTGATCTGCGCTTGCGTGGAGAGCTACCCCCGATCGAGTCCTCGTCCAACACTAGGTCGTCTTGTGCTTCATCTTCCGAATCCAAGTCCGAGCTATCTACATCTGAATCGGGTTCTGGTTCGTACTGACAGGGCCCGTTAGCCTTGGAAGGAGTCTTGGCACAAATGGGAACGGACTTCGAGTGCCTCCCAAGCTTTTCTTTGTGTGTCCATGTTGTCTGCCTCACCATCATCCCAGAGGACGATGCGATGACCAATGTCCCCACCGCCGAACAGAGTTGACAGATTCTGCGGTCTCGTAGAGTCGATCACATGCACTGTTAGATGTGGACTGAATTCTCCGAACCAAGCCGGAGAAGGAAGGTCGAGGATGGCGCCCATGTTGAGGAGGATGAGGGTATGTAGCTTCTCGGTGTTAACCTGTGAAGGGGCGGTGGAGTGGGGCGGAAATGCATACCTCGTTGTAAGTCGCGAGCTCGTCTTTCATGGACTCCAACTCTGCGACACCCGAAACGGGGATGATCCGGTGCATCACATCGTCCTGCTTGAGGAGCTCTGCAAGCATCTTGGCGGCGCATAGCGCGTCGACATCTGGGGCAACGAGGAGGATGACGGACGACGCAGAGGTGAGTGGAGAGCGACGATGTGCGGCGAGGATGTTGCTGTACGCGTCGCCGTAGGAAGGACGCGAGGCAGAGGCGAGATGGGGCGGTGGAAGGAAGACCATGGCGAGTGCGGTGCTGTGCTCGGGTGTGCCTCGTGGAGGGCATACGGCGGGCACGCGTCCTGGGGCTACTTAAGCTCCGTCCTGGGTGCTCGCAGGATCATCTTTCACCGTCACCATGGCGGACCGCCAGCCAAGGTCGCCGAACTCACGGTCGCCCAATCCACGGTCGCCGAATCCACGGTCGCCGAATCCTCGGTCGCCAAACACAAGGGATCACGGTGCGCCTTCCTGCCCCTCCCTCCCGCCCTCCAGCTGACGGGCCCACGCATCCCCTCGAAGAGGCCGCGCCTCTCCTGCACAACGGCAGCCACGATAGAGACCGGCAGCACCCAGATCCGCCCACTCCTCCCAGTCCTCACCGCTCTCTCGCGGGCCGTCTGACAGAGGTCGTGCACGAGCCCCTCACCGGTCTCACAAAGGTCCTCCTTGTTGAGGTGCTTATTCTCTTGCTCATAAGCTCTGTTTTCATCGGACTTTTCGCTGGTGCACAACACAAACTCAACCTGAGGAACGGGGGAAGCGGAGACCCAGGTAATGGTACGCAGACAGAGACAGAAACCCAGACAGTCACACATACACATACACATACTGCCACCGCCCCGGTCACTGTCATTGCCGCGACCACCACCACCGCGGTGTCCACTGCATTTTCTACCATATTTGATGTCACAACTGCTGTAGAAACGACCACTAAGACAGCTACCACCACCGCAGTCTACACCTCCGTTTCCACATACACCACCACTGATCGCATCACGCACACCATCGTCGTTGGCCCCGAACCGACCGGCCCTCCAGAGACTCCTCAACCAGGACCATCAAAGGTACGAGTCACTACTGTCTTACGCTGCACAATCGATCTTGACTCGCGTAAAAATGACAGGAAACGTGTCTCACCAAGGAGTGCATTCTCCTCTCCGCATCGATCTTGTCTTCGCTGGACACGTCTCGTGATCCGTGTGAGGACTTCTACGACTTTGCTAGTGAGTCGGGCCCACGTCCCATCTACCCCCCATCGCTGAACCGCATGCCAGATGGCGGTTGGGTAGCATCACATGCCATTCCCGGAGACCAGGGTGCCATCAGTTCCTTTTCTACACTCACCGAGCAGAATTGGCAAGTCATTCGGACCGAGATCCTCGAGTCTGACGCGGCCATCCATGAGAATTCTTGGGACAACCAGTTGCTTGCCAAGCTTCGCACCCTGTATGCTTCTTGCATGGACGAAGCCAAGCTTGACTATCTCGGTGAGGTTCCCCTGCAGCGATTTGTCAACAACATCAGGAAAATATACCGCGGAAAGCGTGTTGATGTCGATGCCGTCAATCCAAGGCCGGGCCTATCTAACGCTCTTGGTTACATGCACTCTAGAGGCAAGTGTTGTTTCAGACGCATCTGGTACTCCATTAAGTAGATCTACTTGACAGGTGTTGATGCCTTGTTCCACTTTTTTGTTGCCGGCGATGTTGGTGTTGATCCCAACGTGATGACGCTCTGGTTTACTCAACCTACCTTGGGATTGCCATCAAAGGTATAGTGGGATTGGATCTTTATTCGCCCGTCCTGTTTATCAGGCATTCGACAGGAATACTACAAGGATCAAAGCGTGCTCAGCATTTATCAAGACGTCATTGAGCGCCTTTTGGTCACTTTGCGCGATGATGAGGTCGTGCGAGTGACCAAACACCCTAGAAGTGAACGCTTGGGAGGCGTTCTTCACACAGAACAGCTGGAAGACGAAGATCATGTTTGGCCTCCTTGGCCATGGCCGCCTTGGGATGATGGCGAGGATAGCGAGGACGACGACACCCGTACCCCGACCGACGATCCGTTCCTCAGGGCACACGAACTCGCACGGGAAGTTGTGAAGTTCGAGTCTGAAATTGCGGACGCTACTTTGGACCTAGACAGGTTGCAGCAAGACCACTTTGGCACCTACAATCCTACTAGCATCAACATGCTCAAATCCGCGCTTCCCCAGATCAATTTTCCCGATTACTTCGCTACGTTTACTCCGCGCTTCTACCCCAGCCGTGTCATCATCACCTATAAGCCGTATCCAAGCTCGTTGTCACGAATTCTGCAGCGGACGTCATCTGACGTCATTGAGGCCTATCTTGTAGTCCGCGCTGCCCTGGAATATGCTCCTAACCTAGGAACAACTACGGGCACATGGAAGGCAGTGCGGCAATTACAGGAAGCTCTCAATGGGCTGAGGCCAGGTGCTGTCGGAGAGCGGTTCGAGTTCTGTATGCGTAAGATAGACGCTTCTATGGGCTTTGCCACAGGCAGGTACTTCGTCAACGCAACATTACGTAGAGAGTCGAAGGAAATGGCTTCCCATATTATATCAGGTAAACAACAGTCCCACCTCGTGGTGTGTCGCTCTTATTTCGTTTGTATAGGTGTAGCCAGAGCGTTTGAGGATTCTTTGGAGCTGGTCGAGTGGATGGACGAGGAAACAGCTCAAAAGGCACGCGAGAAGGCACAAGCAGTCCGAAGGATGGTTGGCTTCCCGCTATCTCCTGATACCCGTGATCCTCGCTCCCTAGTGAGCTATTATACGCTCGTCAAGGTCCATGTAGACACGTTCTTTGAGAACATGCTAAGTGCCACGTTAGCGTCTTTGTCCATCGTCCAGCAGAAACTCATCTGACATCTATCTCAGAGCCTCTAATATCTACAAGATGTGGCAGAAATTAGGAAAGCCAAGGAATCTTGACGAGTGGCAAACGACACCAGCAACCGTGGAAGTGTCCTACAGTCCTAGCAGTAACGAGGTGCGTGGATCCCATCTAAGCAACTGCGTGCCTGGACTTAGATTTGCTCGCAAAGATTGAGGTTCCCGCCGGCGTTCTGCAGCCACCCTTCTTTTCCCCCGAATGGTGTGTAATAGCCATCGTCGCGATGATGTCATACCCACGGAATATAGGCCAGGATATCTATCATATGGTTCATTTGGCATGATTGCCGCCCATGAGCTCACGGTTGGTGCTTGTAGTTGCTCACTTCATCGCCACAACTCATCGACAAGTAGCACGCCTTTGACTCTTCCGGCCAATTCTATGATCAGCACGGGAAATTAGAGGAGTGGTGGACTCGTCAGACAAGTGATGCTTATCAGATTCGTCAGGACTGCATTGTCGGGCAGTATTCTGGTGATACTCTTTTATTCTTATTCCTTGAACTTGCTGACGAAAGACAGCATACACCATTGACGACGGTAGAGGCGGTGTTGTACATGTCAACGTGAGTCTTGGTTGCCTGCTAGTATTCAAATCTTTTATGCTCGGATTCGACAGGGAAATCTGTGAGTTAACCCTCCAGAGATTGCGTGAGGATCGCTGACCTTGGCTTTATAGTACGTCCGCAGAAAACGTCGCGGATACCGCTCTCATTCAAGCTTACCGTGCATGGAGAGCTCAGTATGAGGATTCGTATGATGCTGGGCGTGAATATTTGCTTCCCGGATTAGACTTTACAAGGTAAGACACCAATTTACCCCTTCACGCTTGTCGCATGTTCACCACAACACGCAGAGAGCAACTGTTCTTCATATCCTTCGCGCGCACGTGGGCCATGAATAATCGACCAGCGGATGCCGTGAGTACTGTTTACAAGCACTTCCGAACGTCAGACCGCTCAGCCAATCACCGTCGTTAGGTGGAGCGAATTCGAACAGATCCTCATTCTCCGAATCGTTTCCGCACGGATGGTACAGTCTCCAACATTCCCGAATTCGCCAAGGCCTTTAAGTGTCCGAAATGGGCAAAGGTCAGCGAACCATCTCATCTTCTATCCTTGTACTCATCACCCGGGTAGCTGAATCCTCCACCAGAAAGGAGGTGCACTTTCTGGTCCTAAACACGTGGCAGAACATATTCAATTTTGTGCTCGGGATCTTGTCGTACTGTTCATATGTATTCATTTTCAACATTGCTCAGCCTGCTACCTTCACTTCACTACAACGAGCTATGCAATGTCATTGCTTTACTTGAGCGTAAGCTTGGGGGGATATCGAGGATACGGTGAAAGGCTTAGAGCACGCCCTTTGTGCTCGGGACCTCGTTTCCACCAGTTCGCTCGATGGCTTGTTTGATTGCCAACGCCAATGCTTTGAATGCGGACTCAGACCTAGGGTAGACCGTGGGTAGATGTATAGCCTGGAGATGGGAACATACCGATGGTGGTCGTTTTCTCCACGGATGACATCGACGTGAAGGGTCACGCCAGCTGCCATCGCGAATGAATGAAAGACATGGGGAATCATTTCTGTCGAGAGGTCTCCAATTTTCTCGCGTTTCAATCCGAGGTCAGTGACGCAGTATGGACGCGAGCAAATGTCGATCACTGCTCGGGAAAGTGCCTGTGATAACGGAAACTCTAGCTATAGGAGAATTCAAACCAAAAGGGGCCACATACCTCATCAAGCGGTGCAAAGCCAGTACCATACCGCCGGATGCCCTTGATCTCCCCAAGGGCCTGTTTGAATGCGGTACCCAATGCTATCGCACTGTCCTGTATAGTGATCTCAGGAACTTCACACTTTGAGTGCGAGGGGACTTATCTGCAGTGTGGTGGTCGTCAATCCACAGGTCTCCTTTGCACTTCATTGTCAACGACAGTCCACCATGCTTTGCTAAAGCATGGTACATCTGAAAATCTGATTAGTTGCCAACGTAGCTAGAATATTCGAATACGCTACATGATCTAGAAAGCCGATGCCCGTCGAGACTTCAATGTTCTGCGCCAATCCCGAACCAGGGGTGTAGTCAAGGTTGATAGCCACTTCAATCTGTGTTTCGTTTGTTTTTCTGGATATTGTCGCTGTCCTCGCCGTCATATTTAAGGTATAGATGTCAGAGTAGTTGGTTAGACTGAGGCAGTCACGATCACGATCGATATTTGCCGAGTCCCACGCTACTACCCGGAGTCGCACAGCTTTGGCAATAAGTCGGACTAGTCGCTTCAACTTGCGAGGCCCAATTGAGGTTGAGGCTATTCGAAGTTGCAATGTCCCTCAGATCTTGCCGTGGTTCAACTCTCTTTTCATATGTCAGTGCTTCGCTACATCTCCGGATTTCCAGCGCCAACTTCCAGGGAACTCGGAGACACTTTTTAAAATTCGCTCGCAAACCTGAATCCCCGACGCCTGGCGGGACCGCCGCTCTTGCAGAGGGTGACCTCTTTCACCCATTCTCGAAATCCCCATTTCCTGCGGTCAGGGCTCGCGGAGAGGCCGTCCGCGCTCTCGCTCCTTGTCCAGTTTGTTCATCCGCTCATGACAGTCATGCCCATAATGGCACCGAGAACAAACCGTCCACGGCCAAGTTTGAGTGCCCTGATTGTGGATGGCCGAGTCATTGCAGCAGAGAGCATTGGGAGACCGATAGGGATCATGAAAAATTCTGTTCGCGTCTTCGGGAGGTCAACGAGGATGAGCACGATCTTCGAAGTGGTCGTAGGATGCACGAGTTCGAAATGCCAGGTGAGTGTTGTACGTGTTCGTTGTAACGTGATGCCTGACGTTTTTACTGCGAAGGACCTCAAGCGTACGAAGAAGCTGTTTCGTTTGCTAACTGGGATCTCTTTTGGTATACCCGTGGCTTCCCTTCGATGGACACAGAGCGATCGAGGAGGCATGCTAGCAAGCTGCTCACCTACCCGCTCACCATAGGCTCTGTTCTCCATCAAAACAGCGGACTCACCCTGAGCAACGACCGTGTCACACCGGAAGGTAGCCGGTCTTTGGCTGGTAAGTCCTCTGAAAGCCAGCTGCAGCGATACTTGAAAAGCACAATCTCTACTAGCACTACGCACGACATTGCATGTTGCCCCTGGTGCTCCTGATACTGAGGAAGCCGGCATTGCCAAGCCCCAAATCAGGGTATTTATTCTAGGTGCACGCGCGGAGTCCTCGCTCCCCCCTCATGTCTGGGAGCAGCTCTGCATATTGTTCCCATCCTGTCATTTCCATCTGTATTTCATTGGGCCCCAGGTATCTCTCCCGAGGCTAAGAGACAATCTGGGATCACGCATGCAGAAGTCTGCTCTATCCCCCCAAGACAATTCGGTCGCAGCCGAACCTACTTCAGAGCGAGCGAAACTGCCGCTGTATGTTCCAAATGTTTACGAACCTCCCACTCCGAAGCCAATTGCTCGTTTGAAACGGACTCGCTCGTCACTCCAGCTTTACGGGGTCCCGTCTTACACGGTACCTTACTCCCCGCAGCTCACTATCACTGGGATGCAAGCCAATTTTATGGAGGTCAATGCGCAATTCCAGGATACTTTTGACCCGTATACCGATCTTTTTTGTCTCTTTTCTCCTGGATTCGGTTTTCCTTCACCATCATCGTTCTCGGAGCTCGATGGAAAACCCTGTTTACAGCTAGCCTCTCCTACTGAATGGGGACCAGTCATTCCAGCTCTTCTTGCCACAAGATGTGCAATTTTTGTCACAGGGTTCTCGCCAGCAGACATCGAAAGAGATATTCGATCGCTGGACCAAGTTCCTGATGTTGCTAACGAGTTTGAATGGATTCTTAAACCTGGTGAAAATACATTTGGAAGTGAGAAGTGGGAGGTTGCTGACTTTGATCCACGGGTTATGGTAAAGACTAATTGGGGAATATGGGGTATAAGAGGGAAGGGCAGGGAGGTGCAAGGAAAGTACTAGGTTTTATTTCTCTAGGCCTGGACAATCAATATAAAGTGAAGATAGAGTGTCATATGCTGTTCTACAACTCCAGTACTCTGATGGTCAGCTCTGTTAAAACTTTGATATGTTCTCCTCCAGTACATATCACCTGACCTTGTCATATTCCAAAATCCTGTTAAGTCCAATTCTGGTCTCTGGAAACAACTCTGCATCAGCACTGGTGCCACTACATTATCTGGTGGGCTCTGATCTCAACTCTATACCAACTCCAGTATGATCTCCTCAACAGTGTATTATCTGACCTGTGGATTTGTTAAGACTGGATCCCTGGTGCTCAAGAGGGGTGTCTGATAGGTCTAGAGTTGTGGGCCTTGGCACAGGACTTATGTGTTGCACTCTTGTGTAGGTTCAGGCTCTTGGGTCAGAGGTCAGAGTAACAGAGTTAGGGGTAGGAGACTTGGAGTAGGGTTGGAGATGCTCAGAGTCAGAGGTCAGGAACACCAGGGTATTTTAATCAATATTCAGACTGAGGTATGTATGACAAAGTATCTATGATTATACACTGGAGGGGAACTGTGGATTTGTAAGAAATATTGGAGATGAATAAGATGGGTACAGAGATAACTGGAGCTGTGCACTGGAGTGAGTAGGATGCTAGACTGTGCTGCTAGAGAATGGAATGTAAGCCCTCCCACTCTCTTTCCTTCCACTCCTGTTCACTCCTACTTTCATCATCACAATACGTCACCCACCATCATCCACATTCCAACACCACATGACATCATCAGCACTTGGAGACTATATATATGAGGGCTGTTGGTAGTCGGATGGTCATTGTCACTTCCCCCTCATTTGTATCTGTGCTTGTTCATATTCAACTACACTCATACATGTTCCCTGTTACAATTTTCTCCCTTGCCCCTCGTATTTTCCTCATTTTTATCCTTTTTCTTCATTGCGCCAGCCCCCTCATCTTTTCCGAACACTTTGATCACTTCCTGTTTATCTTTGGTTCCTTTTCCTGTGTCATCCGAGTCATATCGGATTATTTCCCTTAGTTACCATTTGTACCTGGTACCTGCTGCGCTTTGATAGTAGCAGCTTATCTCATCCTTCCACTAAGTTTCATAGGCTTCAATGATGACTCATCTACACCTATATATACCTTTAGTCTCCATGTACTTCCTCACTCTTGTTCTGCGCAATACAACGCAGTCTCTGGTCGCTCCTCAGTCCCTCAGTTCCTTCAAGTCCTAAGTCCTTGATCCTTTCAGATCTAGTCCCCCCTTTGTTCTCCTAGATGTTACGCTGAATGCACATCAAGTGTCGTTCAAGCAACCTGTGGAAGGGCGGACTCTCACGGAGAGGTCGCAGCATCCTATCCACCTAGGAGAGCAAAGAGACGAAGGACTCGAGGGGTACTCAAGGACTGAGGGTTCTGAGGGACGAGGGACTCAAGGGATACTTGAGGACTGGGGAGCGACACAAGAGTACATGTATTTGCGTAGAACAAGTGTAAAGAAAAGACAGGTGTACTAACGGTATATATAGGTGCAGATGAGTCAGCATCGAAACCTATAGAACGTGGAAGAACGATGAAGTAAGCTGCTACTATCAAAGCACAGCAGACACCAGGTACGAAGGGTAACTAAAGGAAGTAATCCGAGATGACTCGGATGATACAGGAAAAGGGACCAAAGACAAATAGGAAATGGTCGAAGTGCTCGGCAAAGACAAGGGGGCCGGCACGATGGAGAGAAAGGATGGAAACAAGGAAAATACGCGGGGCTAAGGAGAAAATCGTAACATTACCCCCTTTGTACAATTGAGCTCCAGGATCAATCCATAGAAGATGGCATTCCTCCAAACAAGCTGGTAGACTGTGCGGGAGTGAGATGTTCAAATGGACAGTCGTCGAAGATGTGTCCAGATCAATTGCAACCGGAGCAGATGCGAGTCGGGCAGGCTCTAGCGCTATGTCCCCAGTGTAGACAAACATCACATTGGCTGGTGAGGCACTCTCTCCAACGATGGCCCGGAGCGTGGTTGTGGCAGTTAGGGCACGCGTATCCAGGGCAATTTTCGATGTAATGGCCCAGTTCATGACAATGGAAGCACCTGGTGGTGGGGGTTGCAGGCGTGGGACGAAAGGGCTGTGGTAGGACACGAGTGGGAGAGGAGAGGACGGTAGTGCCATTAGGGAGGGTGATGACATAGGATTGGGGAGGGGAGATGTGAACGACCTCGTCGATCTTGTCAGAGGGGATAGACGGGGGTGGTGTAGACTCGATGAGGGTCGTTTCCTGGGATGGAGTAGCAGCGCGAGCGGAGGATGGTTGACTGAGCAGCACAGGGAGGGTGATGGGGGAGGAGCCATCAGGAGAGGTTCGCTGGGATCTGAGTACAAGGTTGGAGGAGGATAAGATACGAGAAACATAGGCGTCCCAATCGAAAACCGGTAAACTAGCGAAGATGGTACTAAACAACGGGTAGACGAGGTTCAGAGGTAATTGAGAAACGAAAACATGGAATCCATGTAAATGGAGAACAGAAAGGATACATTCAGGAAGACGGTTGATGGCCAATCGGAGAGGGAGGCCATATCCGGTGGGGTGATCGACGGGGGCAGCATGAAAATGAAGGGTCTGAGCACGGGTGGTATCGTGAAAAAGGCATACTAGCTCTTGAGAGATTTCGTCCTCGACGTAGAGGGGGAGGGCTTCGAGGGCGAGGACCAAGGGGGGTTCAGAGAGGATAGCGGAATAGAGGGAATGAGCAGCGAGTCAGGGAAGATATGTGGGTTGGATGGAGGTATTGCAAAGAGTGGCCCGTCGAACCGAGGCAGCGGAGATGGAGGATGAGGGGGATGAGTGAGGAGAGGTTGGGATGGACATTGCTAAGTATAAATCCAATAGATGGAGAAGAAAACGACGAGGAGAGTGATGAAGATGAGGGTGGCGAAGAGAGGGATGAAGGGATGAAGGACTAAATACATTTCTGAGGGTTAACGTAAGTGATGGTCTTTTTTATATTTAGATAAGAGAAGAGGGGCGTGACGGAGATTGCTTTCGGGTTCCCAGGTGTTTTCTGATGAGCCGTAACCTTTCCATGCAGTCAGGTACTTGTAGTGGCCAGGGGATCCCTGGTGTGCGAGGAGTGCCTCGACTTCGTACTCCTCTTCGTCGGCAATCAGCGTGGGCGGCAGTCTAGAGAACGAAGGACCATGTGCGTCAGTCTGTTTAAAGGAAGAAAGCAATGATGCGTGGAAAACGCCATGGATCCTCCATGTGGGAGGGAGGCGGAGTCGGTATGTGAGTGGTGATAGGACCTGGGATATTTCAAAGGGTCCGTGTCGTTTGGGGGCGAGTTTCCTAGATGGGTATGGGATGCGGAGATTAGTGGCTTCGAGCCAAACCTTATCCCCTACTTTCCAGGGAGAGAAAGAGCGAGTGGAGTGTCGCATCATGGCTAGGTGGGCGAGGTCGTGGGCAGCAAGGGCCTCTTCTCTGGCCTTGGCTAGGAAGGAGAGACGATCAGTGAGGGCAGGGAGGAATGTTTTACCCAAGGCAGGGTAGGCTCGGGGTTCGTAACCAAGGAGGAGAGAGAACGGTGATTTCCGGGTGGAGCTGTGTGGGACGGAATTATGGTGGAACTCTGCGGTCGTAAGGTAATCTGTCCATTCTAGGGGGTTATTAGCGCAGAAAATGCGAAGGTATGTTTCTAATTCCTGATTGGTTCGTTCAGTTTGACCATCAGTTTGGGGGTGATAGGCAGTGGAGAGGCGTAGGTCGTATTGGAGGAGTCTTGCGAGTTCTTGGGCGAAAGCAGAGGCGAATTGGGGACCTCTGTCGGAGATGATGGAGTTGTGGAGGCCAAAACGCTTGAAGACATTGTCGAAAAACAATTTAGCTACTCCTGCGGCATCAATGCTTTTGAGACAAGGGAGCAGAATTACCCCCTTAGTAAGGCCATGGTCGACCACGACCATGACAGAATCAAAACCCGACGATGAGGGAAGGTCAGTAATGAGGTCAACAGAGATTTGTTTAAAGGGGAGGGTTGAGGTTGAGGGAATAGGGTTAAGCAGAGGGACGGTGGGATGGGTGTTGACCTTAGATTGCTGGCAGAGGGTGCAGCCGGTGACGAAGTTCCTTACAAAGGTAGCGAGGCCTGGCCACCAATAGTCGCGTTCCACCAGAACTTTGGTGTGAAATTGCCCGGCATGACCAGAGGTGGGGGAAGAGTGAAGAGAGTGGAGGAGGTCAGAGCGAGCCTCAGGGGGAATGTAGAGGCGATCCTTAAAGTATAATTTCCCGTCGTGTAGGGACCAGTCAGAGAGGGAGGAGCGAGGGAATAGAGGGGAGTTGTCTTTGAGGGCATTGACCGCACGGAGAACCAGGGGATCTGATGGGGAGGAAGCTGAGATCTTTTCGGCTAGGGCGAGGTCAAAAGCAGCGACGACAGCGGGCTCAGGGAGTATGGGGGCGATGTTGTCAAGGGAGGTGTCTACCGAATCTCGTCAGGAGAGGGCATCGGCTGGTCCCATCTGTGTTCCTGGGGTGACTTTCCAGGTAATGTCAAAATCCTGAAGGAGAAGAGACCAGTGGGCTTGTCTACGTGAGAGTTTGCGAGGGTCCTTGAGGTAAGAAAGGTTCTTGTGGTCGGTAAGAACGGTGACTGAGTGGGGGGTGCCGAGGAGGTAGTGTCGCCACTCTTGCAAGGCGAGGATGACAGCCAGTAGTTCCCTATCGTAAATATTGTAATTACGTTCAGCAGGATTAAATGTCTTAGAGAAGTAAGCACAAGGATGGAGGTCACCGTTAATGTCTGCTTGGAGCAGGACTGTGCCCACGGCGAGGAGGGAGGTGTCGGTCATGAGTGAGAATGGTCTGGAGGGGTCAGGGAGTGAGAGAACGGGGGCAGAGGAGAATGAGGATTTGAGAGTGGAGAAAGCCTTATCCTGGAGTGGAGTCCAGAGCCAGGGTTCATCCTTTTTGGTAAGGAGGACGAGGGGGGCGACGATGTTGGAAAAGTTGGGAATGAACTTCCTATAGAAATTAGCGAATCCCAGGAAGCTTCGAATTCCCTTGACCGAAGTTGGGGGGGTCCAGTCGGCTATCGCAGTTAGTTTAACTGGGTCCATTTCTATGTGTCCCTGACCAATGATCATCCCGAGGTATTCCATTTTCGGAGTGTCGAAGGAGCATTTAGAGAGCTTGAGCGATAGGTTATGATCTCGGAGTCGCTGGAAGACTCGAAGGGTACGCTGGTGATGGAGGTTGATGTCATCCTTGGTGTGTATGCCGATGTCGTCCATATAAATCTTCAGCCACCCTTCAGTGAGAACGTCAGCGAAGATGTGATTCATGAAGCTCTGGAAAGTCGGAGGGGCATTATTAAAACCAAAAAACATAACCGTGGGTTCAAAAAGTCCGAGGGGCGTGATGAAGGCGGCCTTCCATTGATCTTCCTCTCGAAGTCGGATGTTGTTATAGCCCCATCGAATGTCCAGTTTAGTGAAGATGGTGGATTCCTTCATGTCGTCGATGAGGTCAGAGATGAGAGGAAGAGGGTAGGCGTTCCGGATGGTGAACTCGTTGAGGTATCGATAGTCTTGGCATGGTCAAAGGGTACCATCTTTCTTTGGGACAAAGAAGAATGGAGATGCCTGAGGGGATTTGGAAGGGACGATCCGGCCGGTCTTCAGATTTTCTTCGACGAAAGCTTTATAAGCTTCTTTCTCCACAGGATTGAGGGGGTATATCTTAGCTATTTTTGGGACGAAAGATGGTTTTAGTTCGATTACATGATCGTAAGGGCGGTGTGGGGGGAGGATACTGAACATCTTTTCGGAGAAGACGTCAGAATACTCTTTGCACCATTCTGGGATTTCCTGTTCCTTGGGGGCTTCCTGTTGGGCGAGTTGAGTGGAGAGGGTGATCTTGTCGAGAGAGAGGGGAGTTAAAGGGCGAATGGTAATGGTTTTGGCGATCCAGTCGATGTCGGGGTTGTGTTTGGTCAACCAGGAGGTTTCTAGGATGACTTTCTTTTTGCCGAGTGAGGTCACCATGAGTTTGATGTTCTCTGAGTACGAGGGGAAGGATGTTTTGGCAGATATGGTGAATTGGATGATCCCCTTTCGGTTGGGCGTCCCATCCACATTTGTGGCGGTGAGAGGTTGGGCCATCCGATGAATGCCGGATTGGAGGGATGGTACGAGGCTGGAGTCGATGAAGTTTCCTGTTGCTCCACTATCAATGAGAGCAATGGTGTCGACAGTTTGAGACTGGGACTGTAGGCGTACAGGGATACGAATGGTTCTTTCATTTGATTTGCCTACTAGTACATGAGGGAAGGATGACGTCGGGGCAGCTTCCCTTTTTAAAAACCCGGTTCGAGACCATCTATCTGCATCTCTCCTGATTCAAAGCAAAGTTTGAGCATCTGGAGAATTTCCCCTTCTTCCTTTCCAGTGGAGCGGAGTTGGGACACATAGGTTTCGAGGGCCGAGGGAGGGGAGGCTGGGGTGGTGGGGGTAGTGGCTGAGGTGCTGGTGGTGGTGGTGGCGACTGTGATAGATTCTCGAGAACGAGAGGGTTTGAAAGGGGTTGTAAAGGTGGTACACTTTCCTGCGTTATGCCCTTTCTTTCTACAGCGGAGGCAGTGGCCTTCCCGGAAGCATCGGGCCCATTCCTCTGGAGTGAGCTTCCCTACTCTGAGGGTGTCAACGTCCATGGCGTTTGGGTCCGAAGGAGAGGTGTTGGTGGGGCGACCGGAGGAGAAAAAGGAAGACTGATGATTTCCTTTTTTCAGTGCGTTGATACGAGCAACTTGGGCATGGAAGGTCTTTGCTTTCTCGATCCAACCGTTGATAGTATCGGGGATGGTGGACATCAAGAGGATTAGGGTGGTGATATGCTGATCCAGTCCTCCAGTCATCATATGGATGAGGGTGGCATCATCTGAGATGCCCGCTTTGGTGGCGAGGTTTTGGAAGTCAGTGATATACTTCTGGAATCCGTCATCGGTCTTGGTAGACTTTTGTCGGAGCAAGGAGAGCTCGAGGCGAGTGGTGGTCTTAATGTCATATGGGAAAAAGGTGGACTCAAAGTTAGAGGCAAGTTTGTCGAATGTTTTCTTGGTGGAAGGGACGTTTTTGTCAGCCATGCGGTCGTACCACATTTCGGAGAAAGATACTCCGCATCCTTTACTCATTCGGTTCAAGGTGGTCATGATCTTGGCTTCGTCCGAGGAGTATTGAGTGGGGTTGATCTGGAAATAGGCCTTCATGGCCTTAATCCATTGAATCGACTCGCTAGGTTCCCCCGAAAAGTCGAGGGGGAGAGCGGCCTTAAGCTTGGGTTGGGTGGTTGCCATGGGTGCCGGGGGCAGTGTTGGGGGTGGTGCTTGGACAGAGGACACGAAGGCTGGGGGCACTGGGAGGGCAAGGGCTGGTGTTGGAGGGGTGATGGCGAGTGCTGGGGTGGGCAGTCTGGGTG